>MU182231.1:65804-79716 GCA_016904865.1 Pissodes strobi
GATGCAATTATCGCTGTGCTCTTTCGGTTTCTACAGTGCAATTATCGCTGTAATTTTCCGGTAATTGCACCCCTCTAATGGGATTTTTTATACATGAGGGAAATATTCGCTGTAATTTTCCGAGAACTGCACTCCTCTAATGGGATTTTATATACATGAGGGAAATATTCACCTAAAGGGCCAGCGTATGGTATACCGGTTCGCAAGCGGTCGCGTCTAGTGCTCCTGGAGCATGAGACCTTGAGGTCTACATACAGACTAAAAGTTTCACTTAGGTAGAACAATAAGAGCCGGAGGGAATACACTAGAATCTGAATATGGGCGGTTGATTAATACTCGGAATTCTCAATCAGGAGGGACAACATATTGCCCCCCATCAGATCAAGTAGACGAACCTCTCAGATACCACCCACTCGATAGAAAGGCGTGTTTTGGAACGACTCGCAGCCCCGTCCGGCTAATGGTATCATCTGATATGCAGATGGCTCCAAAACAGATAGTGGTACTGGAGCGGGAGTATATGACGAAATCATAGGGACCAGACATGATTTTATTCTTGAGATGTATACAACCGTGTTCCAGGACAAAATATATGCGATCCTTATATGCGGGTACGAGAACCTATTAAGAGCCTTCACCTACATTTGTCGGCCCTCAGGTAGAGATGATTCTGCGCTGGCGTCAAGACGGAGGGAAGTCTTGGGATCCTTACGCGTGCACAATAGAGTCAGGCTGGCATAAGCTCGAATGTCCTAGGAAAAGAGGAGGATGATCGTGTTTTACAACAGCCGCCATTCTAAGTAACGTAACTGATGAAAGGCCCAGGGTCTATGGCGGATTACTTCAGGAATGAGATAGGCTATGCTTCCCTTAGAAGACCCCGCATATGGCGTGGTGAAGGATATCACAGCTTTGATGAGGCATGCAATGAGGACTGTAACAGGGCTACTCACTGTGCGCTATCGCTTGAACAGCAATGGCTTGCCATTGCTGAGATTCGGAGTGCAGGTGGTGCATGGAGGATGCAGAATCTTCCAATCATGCTCTTATCGACTGTCCATTTTTGCATATTTTTGTGTTTTTGAAAGAGAAATGCATACTAAAAGAACAATTGCATATCCAAGCATGGTTTGGGGCTTCTGTGGTATTTTCTTACGTTTTATCGCCCTACGCCGCCGCGCCGTCTGAGCGGTGCAGTGGATGAACACCTGAACTCTGTTTAGATTCGGATTTTCCTAATAGGGCAATAAATAGCCTAATAAAGTGCATAAGGTAATAAACGACTCATCTATTGAGAAATTGGATTAGTCTGCGCGTTTTTTTTGCCAGATGTTTTAATTAGTTTTTTTGTACATACACTCTATACCTTCTAGAAATTATATACTTGTCCACATTTGTTGCAGTATACCTGTATTATTGAGGTTGTTGTTTGTCGCAGCCGCAGTTAGTATTGTACGCACAAAGAAGTGAAAGACGTGATTATGTCGAAAATACAATATACTTCATGGATCAAGCCTTATCCGGAACTTGTTTTGGATGGCGATCACGTTTTTGCAAACCTTGTCGAAAAGTTGTTTCCTGCTCGAAGAAACTCCATATAGGCCAACACATTAAGACACCGTCTCACATTGCTAAGGTTAACAAGAGTAGTGTGTTAACGAGAGTGAGTCCTCACGGAGGAGGTAATTACCTTATCCTCCGTGAGGGCTCTCTCTCTTTTGCTTACTGAGGAGTCTTTCTCATCATGTAATTAACACATTTCCCATCCTTATCTACATATATGTTGACCTTGCCCCTGACCCTGACTTTTCCCCTCCCCTCTTAAATAAACATAATAAAACCAGCAGTTCTGTATGTTTCTTCACTTCACAGTTTAGTTTTCAATGGAAGAACTCAAATTAAGAAATCGAGTACTCAAGAGGGTCAATTCAGAAATAGTTAGTTCAGAAACAGTTAGTTCAAAAAAGAAAAAAAGTGAAGTGCATTTGAAAGAGGAATGCCCTATTTGTTTTAGTTCTTTGGAAAAAGAAAACATTTGCACACCAAATTGGTGTGAACACAAATTTTGTTTAGATTGCTTGACAGAATGGTTAAAAACGAAGGATGTTTGTCCATTGTGTAGAAGTCATTGTGATTACATTAATATAAAATATACTAATCAAAAAAGAGCTATTGTGAAAGAAACTAAATCAATTGTAGATATTTTTGAAACTATTCTAGATGGTGATAATAATGAAGAAGATAATGAACTAGTTTATATCATTCCCAGAACATCAATGTGATAATAAAAAGGAATTTTCTGTTTATAAGAAACTTTGATACTTACGATCATTTAGTCGCTGTAAGTTATATACATTAACAGTTATGGATGAGGCTGTGAAAAAGTTACATGAAGAATTTAACCAATTAACTTCAGATAATTATTATAATGCTATGCATAGCAGACCAGAATATGTTGACTTATTGTGAGTTTGCGGAACATTATTCGAAAGGTGCGTCCGCTTGTGCTCAATACTTCGAAAATTTCAATGTATTGCAGTTTGTAGTTGAACTGAAACAATTGGGATTTTTTGTTGAAGTGGTTAGTTTGAAGAAATATATAGGAGATCCAACTATATTAGATGTGATAAAATTGGCAGAAGAAGAATTGGGAGAACTTCAATTTGAAGTATTTGTGTAAGATATGGAGAACTTTGTGTTAGAACTTTATGAAAACTTTTTGATGTCGGAAGCCTGTTCGCGGTTTTATGCGCTTGCGGGAAATGATGCTGAAGCTCAAGATATACTGTGGTATGAGAACTATATGCAACATGCTGAGTTTTGTAAAAAAGGTGTACAAGTGTGTAGCGAGTTCTTAAAGAACAAAGACAGAGTAAAGTTTGTATTGGAACTTAATATGTTAAAATTATATTATAAGAATATATGTGTGTATTAGGAAATTTAAATGTGAGAAATGAAATGTATTTAATAAAACAAAGTTAAATAAAATTATTTTTTTTTATTCATTCATAAAAAAATTATTATAAATATAAAACACATTTGAAAGCGCACACATAGATGGTGACTTTGAATGATAAAAACATTTAGGTGTTGAAGCAATTAAAATTGGTTGTTCATCTAATTCAATTATTGGTTTGCGGGAATATTTTCTTAGGTAATCTGCTTTTTCGTTTCCTTTAACGTAAACAAATTGCGCTTGTTCAGTCAATTTTTTTACAATTGTTGAAAAGTGGTGTAGTGGAGTATAACCGATATTCCAATTAATGCAGTGGTGATTTTTCATTAACCATACAGCTTGCTTGTGCGCTTCAGGAGAAAGAGAATTCAAAGAAAATGGTTGCTTGAAAACATAATGACTAATTTTTTCTCCATCATAGGCAGCTAATTCTTTAGGTAGAAATTTATTCTTTTCATCTTTGAACGCTTGAATATCCAAAACTAATCTCATATTTTTAAAGTTGCAAATTTTTTAAACACAAAGTTTTTATTGGAATATGATTCAATACGTTTTTTCAGTTCTTCTAAATTTTTAATGAAAATGTCTAATTTCTTGAACATATTGTAAGATCATTACTTCATGAACTATATTAAGAACCTGCTTGGAGTTGCTCTATCTTTAAATAATCTTATACAACTAAGAAATATTTGTTCAAATGTTAAATAAATGTAGTGCTTCAAGAGGGTGGGGGTGAAATGTAATATTAAAAGCAACTTGAAAATTAAAGTTGTTTAACAAGTTTAGTGAGTGGGTTGTAAGTGAAAACTTTATCATGTAATATTAAACAATACGCTGAAGTATCTTTTTCTAAATCTTTGTTTAGTTCAAATTCTACTCTCATTACTACAGGTCCAGCTTGTAAAGATTCCTTTTGATGTGAGCAATTTATATAAGCAATAGGAGCTTTTGATTTAAAATCGCTTGGGTCAAATAAAGGTTCTTCGGTTTTTGCATAGTAAGAAGATCGAAATTGGGAATACATTTCATATAATATAGCATATTTATTATTACTTATGTCCAGGAGAAGATCATTATAGGGGTATCTTTCAGAATTCAAAAAAACTTTAATATTTCTCAAGTTTATATCATTAAATTCACTCATATTTGATATTTTCGAATCTCTCTTCTCCTGTTGGAACGCAACTATAACATGACGAGGAGTTTCAACTCTAGTAGATGTCTTAACAGGCCAATTGTGTCTGGATGTTTTCAACAGTTCCGGATATTCAACTAATTCCCAACTTCTAAATGCAATAACTAAATCTGTTCCCTTATCAATAATTTTTGTTAATGATAATTCTTGAGGGATTGCTACTGAAATATGTGGTATATTCCAAGTTAGTTTGTGAAGAGTAATTTTTGGTATTTCACTTGGATCGGTAGTTATAATAGCATTATTGTCAGTGTTATCTCGCACAATTATTAGCTCCTGTTTTGCGTTTAATATAACTTTCCTATAGTCTTCAAAGAAACCCATTAACATTTTAAGAGGAATGCAAACATTAAATGAACCAGTTTTTTCATCAACTAATGTATTTGCTATCTTTGGTGACCATCCTGCATTTTTTAATTTGTCAGATTCATTTGTATTATATGAGAGGTAACCTTTTAGAGTGGATGTTAAACCAACATCCCTTATAGAATCTATCGTAACCCCATTCAACTGATATCTCATTTCTCTAAAGAGAAATGCTATCCCATTGTTTACAAGAGATAGTGTTTTAGAAACTGTTCCATCTGCTTTAGATAATTTTCCCTCTATGTAAAGAAAACTTTCGCAGGGAAGAGTATACTTTTCAATTTCATGAACGGGAATTAGTATTTCATCATTGTTGCTTAATTTTGTTGGCAAATATGGCTCATAAGAATGCAACTCTGAGTGAGTAATAGAATTGTCAATATAAAGTTTTTCGCTAACATTAAGTATATTCATTTCAAAAGTTTAAGTCCAAGTGATTTAAGAAATTGTTTGTTTGTACTTGTTAATCTATTAGCGTTGACTCGACTACTAAACTTAACTTTATTATGTTTAGCTTTATATGTTTTTTGAATTTGTTGAATATTGGCTGTTGATTGAATATCGTTTCTATTATAAAAAATAACCATTATAAATTTAGTTTTTTTACATGTAATCTTAGTGAAACAGTTTCTTTTCGAAAATTAACAAAATCGAGATTCTGATCTAATATTTTAACAGTAATTTTGTCTATTGCTTTCACTATTACCGGAAAATAAATAATATTTTGAGGACTTTCAATTATTTTAAATCCTGGCGAAACGTTTGGGAAAAATTGATGTATAATATGGACAGGTCTTCCGTTCAGATAGGAACCTTCAGCAATACTGCAATCTATACATAAGGAATTAACTTTTATAATTTCAGCTGGATTGTCTGATAATTTACTTTTTCCATCACCTTTAATAGTTTGGTTTTTAAATCCTAAAATTTTTCCAATAGTTCCATCTTTAAATGTAATATCAGCCGTAGATTTAATTTCAGATTGTAAAGTGTTATGATTAGCATATAAGTGAAAAGATATTCCTTTTTTATCAAAAATATTTTGTAGAAATTTATTTATATCGCCTATTTCATAACTACCAGCAGGTATTTCAACATAATCGTTTGAATTCCCGTAATACAGTTTGTTATTAGTTTCATCAATGTTGGGAATGGCATTAAAAGTTTCAAAATTTGTTAGTCCTATAACATAATCTGAGTCTTCATCTAAGTAAATTGGTGGATTAAATGATGCAAAAAGTTCACTACTTTGTGCAGAAAGAGCTATTGTAAATGACATGTCAGTTCCCACAACCTCTTTAAAATAAAGAATAGTTCATAATTACATGTTTATATAAAGAAATTGTAGACAAAGTTGCCCACAAATTGATGAATCATATGATTGATAGGAATCATGATTATAAAAGATGTCATTTTTGCTACCATCGCTAAAGAAGTATGATATTATTTCTGCAGGTGGTCTTAAACCTCCAAAACTATCAAAATAAATAATTTGTTTACCGTGCTTTACATAAGCTGTCCAATGAGTTCCTGGACCATATTGATCATCCAAATTAATAATAGCACATTCAACTTTATTTATAACTTCTGGTAGTTTATTACGCATAAATATTCCTCGAAAATTAGGGATTTTCAAAAGCCTCACATATTTTTTTAACTCAAAATTTGAAAGTGGTTTGCGAGGTAGCATATTTAACAGTTTTTTGCATAGGGTTTCAAATATAATCCACAACCTTGCTTATAAGGTCGCAAAAAGAGACCTTTACCAACTGACATTTGCTCTATAGCCTTATTATGTCTTTTTTGTTCTTCAAGTTTATTTTTTGCACTTTTAACCGCATTTATTGATGAAGCAATTCCTGCAGCTCCCCCACTTAGTGCTCCCAATGCAGAGAGTCCTGCAAATATTGGAATTAGCGGTAACAAACCACCGAATTTTGGAATTGGGATAATTCTTTTAGCAGGTTGTTTTACCTTTACGTTTCCTTTACTGATAGATGCTAGAGCATCTTCAGCCGCAATTCGTAAATTTTTGTATTTTCTTCCCAATATCCCCCTTTTCGCCCTTCGTAACGCTGACTGAAATGAGATAGTCCTGGTAGTTCTTTTTCGTTTTTTCAATTTTATTCCTTTGCCTTTTTTTATTCCTTTTCCTCTCTTTTGAATACCCATACCTAACTTAGACTTAGTTTTCATAATACCCGCTATTCCTAGTGCGGCTAATCGTTCGCCTAAAGAAGCGTCACTCGATTTAAATCTTTGAAAAGCTCTTTCCGCTAATAACTGATCTGCCCTGTTGCGATTCTTCAAGTCGGGAAATTTATAATAAGCAATATCGTGTTCTTTGCAAGCTTCGTCTAAAGGATTTTTACTCTTATCTCCTCGCTCAAGACGTTTAACAAGTTTTGTTCCTGGACCACAATATTTGTATGATGGAATGTGTAATTCAAAAGGTAGTTTATTAATAAGACTGTTTAGTGAACCACCTTTCAACACGAGCATTAAGCTTTTAATAGAGCTAGATGTAACATATCCCATTATATATATAATATGAAGTTTACAGTTCCTTTCTTCATTGAAACAGTTAGAGCTTGCTCAACACTGATCTAATGCAGATCGAAAAGCAACAGTTTTCTTTACCGATAAAAAATCATGATCTAGATATAATAAATTTTAGAAAGCATGGTGTCTTGTTTGGAGGTTCATGTAAAAGAGCAATAGTTGTAGGACCCTCTGGATGTGGGAAAACTAATGTAATTATTGCCCTATTAACTTCCGAAAATGGGTTAAGATTTGGAAATGTGTATATTTACTCAAAATCATTATATCAATCAAAATACGAGTTTTTAAGAAATCTATTAAACTCAATTAAAGAAATAGGATATTTTGAAGCATCTCGTGAAGAAGATATATTACCACCGAATGAAATTAAACCTAATTCTATAATCATATTTGATGACATTGTTTGTTGTGATCAGAATATTATGAGAGATTACTTCTGTTTCGGTAGACATAAAAATACTGATTGTTTTTATTTAAGCCAAACATATTCAGCTGTTCCTAAACAATTAATTAGAGATAATACCAATTTGTTAATAATATTTAAACAAGATGGTACAAATTTAAAACATATTTATGATGATCATGTAAATACCGATATGTCTTATCAACAATTTAAAGACTTATGTGGTATTTGTTGGCGGTCAGATTATGATTTTGTAGTTATTGATAAAGATTGCAACATGAAATCTGGTCGTTATCGAAAGGGATTTGATAACTTTATTAAATTTTAGAAAATATATATAACCATCATTTCAATTAAGTTAATATTAGTTCATAATCTAAACTATATCTATAAACATGAACGAGAAAATTGCAAAAGAACTAGTGAAAGTTTGTAAAGCCGTAAAGCGAAAATATCAAGCCCTAAAGTCAGATATAGCAGAATCAAAAATTCGCCAAGAAAAAGAGTTAAAGCCCATTACTCAACCTTTGCAGGAATTAATTAAAACTATAAAATCGGAACCATTAATAAAACGGGAAATATCTTCACCTTCGTTCTTTTCAACTCTTCAACATTCTAAATTTTCACCCATCAAACAACAACCAACAAGAAGACAGACAAACATATATAAAAAATATCTCCCCACTGAAATACCATCATTTTTGCAAGATGAAGAAATATATGAGAAGAATGATGATAGTGATAATGATGATGTTTTTTTACCCAGCCCTAGTCGCAGATTGAGTTCTACAATGACATCTCAAGCAAGAGGGCGTACTTCTAGTCCAAACGAGTCCACTATAATCGAACCAACTGACGAAGAAGTTAGACAAGACATCCTTGAATTAACTAGAACTCCTGCTTATGAGGAATATCTTGAGGCATTTCATCCGCTCGTAAGAACATTTGTTGATTTGGCAATTAAGGGTAGACGAGATGTGGATAACACTCACGGTCTAACTCATGACCCTGTAGCGGAAAAATGGAAAATTGGAGATAGTTTAATTGATTTTGAAAAAGAAAATTTGAAAGTTAAAAATTTAACCTACAAAGGAACTCCCGGATTGTATGAGCTCATTTTTTTCCAAGATCCAAAGGGTTATACATCAAAAGATCTTGAAAATTATATGGATATTTTAAAAAGAACAAACGCTTATAGAAGAAATTATGATGCTAATGAACAGATACAGGGAACTACCGATCCGAAATATCTAACAATAATTAAACCATATTTAATTGAAAAAAAAAAATACTGAAACAATCGAGCAAATCGACTACATCCAGCATTTCAAGCGTTTCAAGTCTAAGCAGATTAAGACCACCTCAAACACGTCAGAGAACAACAAAAACAAGATCTACAAAAGGAGGAACGTTGTTAAATTTATCAAATAAAAAAATTGATTATGTCTATTATGATGATGTAAACGAACTAGTGGAAAGATTAAAATTACTAGTTTCTTCGCAAATGGCAGGTCATACGGGCCACCAAAATGAGATTATATCAATATTGGAAGAACTTCGAGAAGCAAAAATAATTGTATAAAAGGTAATTAATTGCAAAGAAACAATTATTATGTTATAGTCCATGAAGGTAAAATGTCGATTGATAAATTCGGATCACACATACTTTTCAAAGATCAAAATAAATTATTAGAATATAGAAATGCTCCTTCTTCTTCTTCTTCTTCATCTTCTGAGATCTTAAATATTGTGGATATTAATAAAGTAAAATTGTATTATAACATTGTTTTACCTTTTATCGGAAAATGGGATTCCATTAATAATCAATATGAATTACTTCAAGATGGAAGAAATACATATGTTTTCCCATTCAAAGAGGGATATATAGAGAAAGTTGATTATCCAAAAGAAGATGTTGCTCTTCATATAAACGGTAAAGCAGTAAAATATGGAACGAAAACCAAAATTATATTAGGTGATATAATCAGTTTCCACAACGCTAAAAAATCGATAACATATTTGCCTTTGTTTTATGGAGAACTTGTAATAAAATGTCCAATTATAATAGAACAATAAACATTCTTAATTTACAACTATGACTGTTAACTTTAAAGAAGAAATTGTTAATGAACTTCATAAGCCAAGCAGAAAATATTACAAACGTCGGAGGGTTATAGTAAAAGGTTTAAATGATTTATGGCAAGCTGATTTAGTCGAAATGATACCTTATTGGAAATTGAATAGAGGATATCGTTACATGTTGGTAGTAATTAATGTATTCTCAAAATATGTTTGGATAGAACCAATTAAATCAAAATCAGGAAAAGAAGTTACTCAAGCTATGAGAAAAATTTTGGAAACTGTTGAAAATGTTCCAAAACACCTTCAAACTGATATGGGAAAAGAATTCTTTAACAAAGATTTTCAAAAGTTAATGACTGATTTTAGCATAAATCATTATAACACTTATTCTAATTTAAAAGCCAGTGTGGTGGAAAGAGTGAACAGAACTATAAAAAATTTAATGTGGAAAAAATTTAGTTTGCGTGGAAAGTACAAATGGATTGATATTTTAGATGAAATAGTTCAGGAATATAATAACACAAAACATTCGACAATCAATAAAAAGCCAGTTGAAGTTAACAAAAATAATGAAAAAGACATTTTAAGATCATCTTTTACTTGTGCAAAAACAATCGATCCAAAGTTTCCAAAATTTAGGGTTGGTGATTATGTGCGGATAAGCAAGCAGCGAGAAGCATTTTCCAAGAGTTACACGCCGAATTGGTCAAATGAAATATTTAGCATAAAAAAAGTTAAAGTTACAAATCCTACTACATATTTGCTTCAAGATGAAAAGAACCAAGAAATTGCAGGAGGGTTTTATGGAGAAGAGTTGCAGAATGTTAAACATCCAGATGTCTATTTGGTAGAAAAAGTATTAAGAAAAAAAGGAAATAAAGTATATGTTAAATGGCTTGGATTGGATAAATCACACAATTCATGGATTCTTAAAAGAGATGTATTATAATTTAATGGTTGTACCTTAAACGTATTTTAATTAAAATTTTTATATATTTTTTTATCAAATAAAACAAATGTTAGTATTGAAATATTTTATTAAAAATCAATTTAAATTTAAACATTAAACCTTTCATTAAAAATCTTGTTCCTATGTTCCTTACTCAGAAATATGTCCAAAACATTTTATCATTGCACAATTCTTCTATCAAGTCGAAGTCTGTCTGCATAAAATTTCTGATATTCAGATATTCACGCTTGCCTGTAAGCAAAGGACCACACCACCATCCAATATAGTTTATTTTTATCTTCACAAATATTGACCGATTTCTTCATAATATTTCTTCGTTGAAAGATTATTTTTTAATTTTTCTTCCAATTGTTCCGGATACAACAAAAGCATTTCCAGCATCACACATACATTTTCACTGTTGACATTCTGATTTGGATTTAGCACTTCATATATGTCGGATAGAATGTTTCTTGATTGTGTGCAAAGGCTAGTTTGAAACAATTTGAAATACTTCTCAAATTCTTGTTTGTTAATTATTTGAATTCTATAATCCACAATCTCAATGAGCGACCATAAGGTGTCAACAGAACTGCATGAAAGATAAACTTAATTTCCATGCAATTTTTGAATTTTTAAGATGAGGCAATCATTATATTTATGAAAGCTTAAAGTAATGTTACCACACATCAACGATTGTGTATCTGAATTAGAAGAATAAAAATAATTAGCTATCACTCCCTGGTATTTCAAAAGAGCTTTCCATTCATCTTCATTTAGACTCACATAAAATCCGTTTCTGCTTCCAATAAGAATTCTTGGTGAAAAATCACTTAAACTTATCCCAACAGCTATGAACTTGGATGAAGAATTATTTAAATAATACACTTTAGAATTTAGAAGTTTTTCACTAATTTTTATACATGAATCGTCTTTCTTAAACACATTATTAGTATTAGTGCTATACTCATTTACTTTACTGAAATTAGTATACATGTTTATTATTAAGTGTGATCTGGTAAACTGAACTGTTTCGAGATAGTCTTTGATGATATAATATGATCCCCACCAGTTATCATCCCCACTCTTTTATCAGAAATTTTAAGGTTGTTCGTTTTAATTGTATTCTTATTATTCTGTTTTGAATTTATAATACATAAGTCCTAACACTGTTATGAGAGAAAGTAAACCTACTGTTAATACTACATTAATAATATAAGATATATAACACTTGGAATTTTCTTGCTCGTTAAAAAGGGTGTTGTTTAAATATGTAAGATTTGTTGATTTTATAGGGTTTTCTCTATGTATCAATTCGGAACATTCATCATTTTTACGTTTGATGATCCAATTTGTGTCATAAATGGTATTGTTTACATAATAATATAAAATTTTGAAGAAATTGCTATTAATGTTCATCTGCTGCATTTTAAAGGAAAATGCTTGGCTGCTATTATTAATTTTTTCAATTCTCATATGATAACATGATTGCGGTAATTCATAATCCGATGTATTTTTGAAACAAACTAAACTATGTGTCACTTTATATGGAATATGCACATATAAAGTATTTCTTGTAATGTAATATAACAAAATATATGGGGTAAGAGACATGATTAAAACACCTTAAAATTTTAATTCTATATTCTAATAAACAAGAAGAGACAACTCTATTACAGTATCATCGACTGAATGATGACATTTACAATAATTCAAATTATAAATAGCAAAAAAAAAGGATAATGAAATTTAAAACATAACAATTACAATATTTTGGATGCCATGATGACATTCGCAACAGTCAAAATTATAAACGAGAAAAAGAAAATGTTTGTATTAAATTTTGTCATAACAACATCTTGGTCTTCACATTTCTTCATCTTACAAAGCCACAAACATTCAGCTAAGTCACACTTGTTGTGAAGTCTATGATGTTCTTCAATAGGACAATCATCAATCGTCCATTCAAAAATTTCAGCACCACAGTAAAAACATTTGCAAATATCAGCAATTAACAAATAATAAAAACCTGCACGAGCTAAAACTTCGGGCCTTAATTTTCCCTTCCATTTATTAAATGTTGAAAGTCCTTTTTTCATAACTTCTATATGAAATATTATCAATTTCTTTATCACAACTTTCTAAACACATGCTTTGGTAGTTAGGCTACCTTTAAGTAATACAAAGCTTTTTCCTATCTTAAATACAATCCAACAACCTTGAAAAATCGGTTTAGAAGAGAGGGAACATTGTTTTATAATAATTCTTTATGCTCATCTGCCCATTGATAAAAAGGAATATCATGATGACCCCATGAAAGTGTATCAAAGCTGTCCGGAATTTTATATCTTTTGTCGTCTGAAGAAGTTAGAGCTAATTTATTCACCAATTCAGTAAACATATTATGTAAACGAGATCGAAAGGTATACATAGTGCAAAACGTTTTTGAATTATTTTCAACTACATCTTTGTAATGAATATATGTTAACTGATTTTTGATACTACTTTTTTTAACCCCTTTTGCTCTTTTAAGCAAACCACTTTCTGTTTTAATGCAATATGCTTTCGCTCCGGTTCCATAAAAACTTTCAATAGGTTCACCAGCATATTCATCTTTAAATTTTCCAACCACAGATTTAGTAATTGGCATATTATGACAATTGCCGATTTGATAATTTCAAGTATCAAATCTATCTATATTACCCTTTATGTCATCATAAACATTTTCGGTTTGAATTTCTAAAATGAAGGAGTCTGTATCAGTATACAAGAGTTTAACTTTTTCACCGTATGAAGGTTTAAGAAAATTGTAAAAGAAATCATACATTAAAGTTTTTGATATATCCAATATGGAAAATCCCACATAAATAGGTTTATTATATTCAACTAAAACTTTTTGCATTTGAACCGCAACTAAATTTTCTGAAAATATGGTTAAGTCTTTGAAGTAAGGTTTTGCAATAAGATTTTCTGCGCCATCTTTTCTACTGTTTTTTGCCCATTCAGTAACCAACCTAATATCAGTCCTTTTGTCAACATTTTCCATTGTTTTTCCATAAATGCTATTATTCGCTACTTTATATGTACTTTTTTCAAATTTGTTTTTAGATTCATTTCTTAACTTGGTGTTTAAATCAATATATTTTTTTAGCCATGGTGATTGATTAAACTTTAAAACTCTATATATTTTAACTATCTCTATGCCATTTTCAATGCATTGTTTCAATAAAGAATAATGAAGAACATATTTTTCCTTATTATTTAAATTTGGAATTAACTTTGACCATTTTGAATTAGGAGGTTTGTAATTTTCAGGACAGAATGGAAATTCATTATGTTGATCATGTAATATATTTGGATATTTTAAATCAACTTCAAATACATATCCTGATTCTGCAG
>MU182231.1:104716-148488 GCA_016904865.1 Pissodes strobi
AGCAATCTCGTGATCAATTTTACGAGAAAATTTGTTTTTCGCAAGCCATAAGATTAACGCTTTTATGGATCCGACCTGACGCCATTCTTATTGAAACACCCGATACATCAAATTTCAGTAAACAAAATAATGTCATTTAGAGGGCACTTGCAACAACTTACTAAATAATATGCATGCAAGTTTCGCCCTAACCTCAAAGTTCAATATCTTCATCATCCACGTATACTGCACAAGTTACTTAGCCATCTACACACAGTGCAAATGATACAACAACAAACCATTACTTCTTTCTCATAGAAGTCTTGCTGCGGAAGGAAATGGCTGTTCTGTCAGGCGTTCCTTTCCGAAGATATAATGAAATGTATTTAACCTTCCAGAACACGCGCGCGGACTAATGCTCCGCAACTGATCTCTTTTGCTTGTTTCGGAAGGGGATGATTTCTTGTGACGACGCGCGCTCGTGTATCTGTTCCTTTTATTTAACCTTAAACGGCCACGGTCACAAAATATAAATCAGCTGTGAGGAAGCGCAACGTTGCCAATTTTTAGTAACGTTGGCCAAACGTAGAGAATTACCTATGTATTCGTTTCAGCAAATTGCTTCCAACGACTCCGGTGGCCCAGTGGTACGATTCCGTGTTTATGATACGGCGGCGGCCCGGGTTCGATTCCCGTCGATTGCACGACCTTTTTAAAGGTTATGTTTATTTTTTTTTTAATTTGGATTAGTTTTGGTTTGTTTTGGTTGGTTGCGCCCCGGAGCGAATGAAGGGCTCTGCGTGAACTTAATAATACTCTTTTAAATTAAAAGTAATGGGAACTGATAGTTGGCAACGTTGCCCTCCCCTGATTTATATTTTGTGACCGTAGCTGCTTAAGTTAAAGTGTTCCTCTTGACAAGGATCTGCGTATACCTCTTCAATATCCTGCCGGAAGCGTCCCGCCTGCGTAATAAAGATGAAATCATGAAAACCTTCACGTGTACTATATGCAACCGGCATTGAGCATTTGTTTACTATTTTAGAATGTCTAATATTTCACTTCACGCATGGCACTCCGCTCGCTTCGCTTGCTAAAGGGCGCAACCAAATAAAACTAACCCAAGGCATGCCCAAAAACAAGATGAAAAAAGAATAAAATATGCAGTAAGACAATCGAATTTTATATCTTTTTCTAACAATTCAATCTTTTCTAAAAACGATTCCCAGGTACCTAGTATTTGTACTTACATCCCATCGGGGAGCAACAGTAAGATATTCAATTCAATTAGCTAGTTTTTTAAAGCGCCAACTAGAGTCCTGCGCCCCGGAGCGAGTGAAGGGCTCTGCGTGAAGTTAATAATACTCTTTTAAATTAAAAGTAATGGGAACTGATAGTTGGCAACGTTGCCCTCCCCTGATTTATATTTTGTGACCGTAGCTGTTTAAGTTTAAGTGTTCCTCTTGACAAGGATCTGCGTATACCTCTTCAAATACTACGCAAGCGCGAAGCTTCCGGCACGATATTGAAGGGGTGTGCACAGCTACTTCCTTCCTCTTGGGTTGCTTAACGTTTAGTCCACGCCATACAGTTAAGTAGTGCGGTGCTTTGCTTCACAGAGTGAATTGCGGACAAATAGACTTATTAAAATTTGCCATGCCATTTCAGGGTGTTTTATTCCAAGTAAGTTAATAAATATGTAGTTTTATTGTTCATTTGAATAATTCTTGAAATTCGAAGAATGAATTCGTATGAAAAGCAGATAGTACGGCGGTTAGCCAGCGATATTGAGACCAACCTTGCATTTTTGAGTACAGCATTGAGATTTGGCACAGTGGTAGTGCATGCCCATAGCTCACTTTTAAGAAGTGAAACCAAGTTTGCAACCACGGGAGAGCGGCGGTATGGCGGGTTGCATATCTGCCAAAGGCAAATTTGAAAAAAATCGTTCGACAAGCACACCCGACCGTTTCTGTAAGTGAATATCACTCACAATTATTACGGGAGGTGTTCTGAAACCTAACTGGACCATGTGCCAGTCGCGTGGTGGCAGGTTGCCTACCCTCTAGGCGCAGAAACTAATAAAATCGATTTTGCAGTGCTAAGCTGAAGTATTGTTGTTCTTAATAAAACTCCAACAATTCTTGTTTCAGTACCCTTTTTAATGTCAACAGATACAACTGACAATGCCTGACTTCTCGAATACCGCATTGACTTTTCTAACCTTGTTTGTTGTCGTTCTGAGGGCGGGTTGCGCCTTCTCGCATAACTCTCGCTTATCCTGAAATAAGGTCTATTTGCCATAGAATCAATTGTTATAAAAATGGTTTTAATTAAAATTAAACTTTAGTTTAGTATAAGCGATGGACATGCAAGGAGGTGCAGTCGGCCCTGAATCTTAATTTTCTACTATAAGGTAAGTACCCTTGTCTCCCAATTTATATCAGAAAACCCTTTACCAGCGACTGAGAGTTATCACCGCAGACAGGAGCAGATTACAACAATTAATCAAGACCTGGAGAAAGTTCAAATTTGGGGCGACAGAAATATGGTCCAGTTCAATACAGCAAAGACCCAAGCAGCCACGTTTACCAAGAGGGCCAATACGGCGGGCCCTGGCATCATTATGGCAGGATCGACCATTCCTTCATCCTCGTCTGCTGAGTGTCTCGGTTACCAGCAATATGTCCTTGCATGAGCACGTTGCTAACATCGCAAAATCAGCCTCCCAGAAGCTTGGTGCGCTACTTGCAACAAAAAACTGTATACACCGCAGCAGTTGCTCTTGCTCTACAAAGAGCAAATAAGACCTTGCTTAGAATATTGCTCACACATCTGGGGTGCCGCACCAAAGCACACTCTAAAGCTGCTTGACTCCGTTCAGAAGCGAGCTGTAAGACTCATCGGCGACCCGGAGTTGACCCGGAATCTGGATAGTCTGGAACACCGCAGACATGTGGCCGAGATGTCACTGTTATACAGACACTTTCACGGCAGATGTTCCCAGAATTTGGCCCGCCTCATCTCGCCCCTGGCGACGCCTGTCAGGCAGTCGCGACGGACGGCGGGAGCGCACCAGTTCGTCGTACAACTGCAAATACCTAGAACATCGCTTTACAAGATCTCCTTTGTCTGGCACACTGCATCACTGTGAAACTCGCTCCCATGACATCTGTTTCCCCCTAATTACCACCTACAACTATTTAAGAACCGTGTCAATCAACATCTTCGCACACATACCGCTCGTCGAGCGCCATAGAAACTCCCTTTAGTGTGTGCCACTGCCATAAAAACATCGGTTATTTCTTTTTTGACAGATTTAGTAACAACAGTAACAGAATAGAAAGCGAAGTAGGGACGTTATTGACTGGTCTCTATATACTGTATCAGAAATCTTAGCAGGGAGAGGACCTCATCGATCCCTCACTAGACAAGCCAGCAAAGAGATGCAGGAATCGCTACCCTGGCTAGGAATCTAAAAGCTTACCAGAAACTAGGGAATATTCCTGGTAATGCCAACGCGGATGCGTTAGATGCGGGGCTTCGCATTGAGCATAATTTAAGAACCAATAACCCAAAATGTTACAAGCGCTGCTTCGTACCTTGCGATTCAACCAAGCTCGCTAGAACTTAGAGAGATATGCAGATTGGTTGTCAAGAAAATATCGAGCCATCCGTTAAGTTAGCTACACGGGGAAGTCTCGAAGAGGTGAAATCAGCTAATGACAAGATGGAATGAATTTTCTGTGGCGAACACTGGTCAAGTGTCAATCCAACTCATAGACTGACTTTCACAGAAACTAGAAATGCGATAGAAGCCGCTGCAACCAAGAAACTAGACAGTAAAATTTTAATCGCATTCCCGGGTTGGCAGGGTAGGCTCGGCATATGGTTCCACAACAAATGTCGGACAAAGTATGTGCGAGACTTAAAAACTAACTCAAGTCTAGGCAAGAAATCGGAGCAGTTAGCTAAAGTACGTGATGTTGCACTTGAACAAGTGATCAAGCAAATAAATACTGAAAAGGAATGCAGTGAAGATGCACCTGCATTTCTGTTGGCCGATCTTGCCCGCAGTCATGCCGACAAACTGCTTAAGGAAAGAGTGAGTAACGGGTTTGTACTTTTGTACACTCCAGCGACTTTAAGGAAATGCTGCTTAATTCTGAGGGCTTTATACGAGGAGCAGAACGCCAGACAAGCAATCTTCCCAATCCGGAACCAGTCATCACCGTCAGTGTGCGACTGGAAAGCCGGCTCGGAAGGATGAAGGCTGCTCTATAGAACTAAGCCTATAGCACAAGAGGCTTGTAAAGAAACGCCGGTGTCATGTAAATATAAAAATAAATGCGCTGGGAAATGCAACTGCATTAAATCTATGCTATCAGTTTTGTTGTTGACCATGCTCTAAGTACCTTGATTAATACTAAAAAAAAGTGCCAAAGTCTGATATTTATGACCCCAATTTGTGATGTAGGTAATAGATTTAGTATTATTACATTCCGTGATTACGTCTAGTACAATAAATAATATTATCCATTAATAACGATATGGAATTAATGCTAAACGCTATAAATGATGCTGTTAGACTGTCTGTTTGTAATAAATATGGCTTTTCTTAATCTTTTAGTTTTCTATCCACCTTACAAATGAGGTAACCTAAAGTTAACTATTTTGATATTACTATATTATATAAATCAGGTCCATTGGGATCTGATTTATTTATGTTTTGTTTGCGGAAATGGAGTCACTCACAAAAATCCCTAGCTTAATACTACAAATCGATTGCATTAGTTTCTGCGCCTGAGGGTAGGAAATATGCCACCACGCGGCTGGTACATACTCCAGTTACGTTCCAGAACATCTCCTGTAATATTTTTGAGTGGTACTCACCCATAGAATTGGTCGGGTGTGACGTTTAGCGATTTTCTCAAAATTTTCCCTGGCAGGTATGCAACCCGCCATACCGCTGCTCTCCCGTGGTTGCAACCTTGGTTCCACTTCTTAAAAGTGAGGTATGGGTATATACTACCACTGTGCCAAATCTCAATGCTCTACTCAAAAATGCAAGGTTGGTTTGACTAACCGCCGTACTAAGAGGAACGTTTAGCAATGTTGATGGAAGGATATCTAAGAGTGGATGAACCTGAAAAATCTATACAGTATGACGATCAATCAGATACAGATGAGGAAGGCAGTTTGAAAATGAGTGAGCATAACAGCGACAGTGAACAACATGTTTCTGAGGAGGAAGACGGCGTCGAAGATTCTCATGGTCCTTATTTTCTTGGGAAAAACAAGACGAAGAAATGGAATAATCAAGCCCCTAGAAAAATGTGAAAACAAGATAGAAGAATATTATTGAACCTTTTCCTGTCCAGAGACATGTTCCTTTCAGTTGTTGAATTTACCGAGAAACATATCGATAGTGTTCAAGGTAATTATGGCAGGGAAAGATATGCCAAGTATACTGACCTATAGGAAATTTAAGCCCTTATTGATATACTGCATCTAGCTGGCGTTATAAAATTAAGCCGTTTGAATGTTGACGAGCTGTGGGACAATCGAGAATGGGGTTGAGCTGTTCCTTATGGTCAAGGCTTAAAACAGGTTCTGGTTCTTCTCCAAAATTTGCGATTTGACGATTTGAATACCCGAGAAACATATCGATAGTGTTCAAGGTAATTATAGCAGAGAAAGATATGACAAGCATACTGACCTATATGAAATTCAAGCCCTTATTGGTATACTGCATCTAGCTGGCGTTATAAAATCAAACCGTTTGAATGATGACGAGCTGTGGAACAATAACGGGAATAGGGTTGAGCTGTTCCGTATGATCATGGCTGAAAACAGGTTCATGGTTCTTCTCCAAAATTTGCGTTTTGACGATTTGAATACCCGAGAAACATATCGATAGTGTTCAAGGTAATTATAGCAGAGAAAGATATGCCAAGCATACTGACCTATATGAAATTCAAGCCCTTATTGGTATACTGTATCTAGCTGGCGTTATAAAATCAAGCCGTTTGAATGTTGACGAGCTGTGGAACAATAAGGGAGTGGGGTTGAGCTATTCCGTATGGTCACAATTAAAAACAGGTTCTTGATTATTCTCCAAAATTTGCGATTTGACGATTTGAATGCCCGACGTAAGAGAAAAAAAGATAGATAAACATGCACCTTGAAATTGATGAAAATGCATTTGAGCACTGATGAAAAGTTGGAGGCGTTTAAAGGGCGCATGTATTGCTTATTAGACAAACAAATATGGCATAAAATATTTGCCCTTGCTGATTCGAAAACGTTATACACGGTGAATTTGTAAGTTTATATTGGGAAACGAACCGATAGACCTTATGCTGTAGATAATTCTGCTTCTGCTGTTGTCCAGAGATTGTGCAAGAGTATAAAAGAATCCATAAAAATGTCACCTGTAATAACTGGTTCATAGGGATCAATTTAATTCAAATTGTCCTTAGTGAATACAAATTGACATTTTTTGTACCATTCGCAAGAATAACCGAGAATTACTCATAGAACTCTCCTATCCCACTCCAAGACCTGTCAATACTATGTTTGCATTTCAGAAAGATATATCTTTAGTTTTATATATACCAAAAATGTCAAAAAAATTATTATTGGTGTCAAGTTTGCATCATGATGACAAATCACTTTATTTTTATTAAAACTTATCTATTTAGTGTAGGAGGAGCTAATTTGCCTTTAGTTATTGTATTGTATTTTCGAGAGTTGGATTATTCAGTGGTTCCAAAAAATTATTAATAATTTACTATTCGTGGTTTTGGGTACTATGCTTAGTTCCGCAAATATATTTAAATTCAGAATTAAGCATCTGAACATATTTTTAAAATGTTTTCTTTACTATGAACCGCAACAAAACCAGGTTTTATAGTTGTAGGCAGTATCGATAAGTAGTTATCGTTTTCCGACATAGCTTTGTTAAAGCAGAATTGATTATCTTTAAATGCATTTACCAAATTTTGCCTTTTATTACCAAATTTTGCCTTTAATTAGCGTTTCGCAAAAATACATCATCAAGAAAACTCGAGGCACATATTTAATCACTTAACATTATTAGGATTTGAATGTCGAAGTGAGAGCTGCTAACGAATATTTCATTCATGCTGTTAAAAGGAAACGAGGTTATCGCTTCATCGTCTTCATTTCATGCGCTAAACATGACCAATTAATATCTGTCTATGTCCTATCCGTTTTGCATTATACTCGAAATTAAACTATCAGTTTCTCGCAGTACAGTATACTGATTTCATTTCTCTCTTACCACACTAGCTTGAGTAAATCTAATTATATTTTAAACAAAAGTTTTTATTTCCACCTCTTTTCTGCGTTTTTAACTACATTTCTTAAAACATTGTTATTTGAAAGATTCAGTAAACAACAAAGTTTTAATCAAGAATTTCCATATTTAAATTGGTAAACTTTTGCCGCCGAGTTTTAAGTAAGTTAAGAAATTTTTAGCGAGCCCTTTCACAACAAGACCCTTATTAGTAATCCTTGTATTATTCTATTTATGAAGCTATATCCGCTTTTCTGTCATCTTTTTAACAGCTTAATAACGAGTCGATTTCTCTTTTTAACAATATGATAATTTTTTTAATTATAATATCCAGATATTTGGTGCTGTAACGTATAAAACGACGAATATAATTTTTTTAATCTATCTATCTAGTTGTTTATTATGGAGCCTGGATTATCATTGATTGTATATAAGTGTCGCATTCTTTATTCCGCTTTTCTCTGCCTTTCCTATTCCACTTTTGCTGTTTTATGGAAGGGCAAAACAAGGTTAGCAAAATTTAGATTTAGGTTATGTTGCTGTATAAACCAGTTGCAGTCTTGCAGCATATTCATACGAAGACATAACGGGTGCATTTTGAGCTTGGCATGGGTGAAGTAACTGATCTATCAGAGCTTTATGTACAACCTCAGGGCGCAATATTTTCACCAACTCTGTTGCTCATCTATATTAATAACTTGCGGACCGAAACCAACAATCCTGTTTACAGTTTTTCAGTTGACAGTATCCTTGTCTTCTAACTAAGATCAGAAAAACCTTTACCAGCGAATGAGACTTATCACCGCAGACAGGACCAGATTACAACAGTTAATCAAGATCTGGAGAAAGTTCGAACTTGAAGCGACAGAAATTTAGTTCAGTTCAATGCAGCAAAAACCGAAGCAGCCACGTCTACCAAGAAAGCCAATACAGCGGGCCCTGACATCATTATGGCGAGTGTCTCGGTCAACAGCGATATGTCCTGGCATGAGCAAGTTGCTAACATCAGAAAGTCAGCCTCGCAGAAGCTTGGTGCCCTATTTCACAACAAAAAAACTATATACTCCGCAGCAGCTTCTTTTGCTCTACAATGCGCAAATAAGACCGTGCTTAGAATATTGCTTACATATTTGGTGAGCCGCACCTAAGCAGCTAAAGCTGCTGGATTCCATTTAAAAGAGAGCTGTGCGTCTTGTCGGCGAACTGAAGGTGACCCGGGTTCTAGATAGTCTGGAACACCGCAGACATATGGGCGAGATCTCCGTGTTTACAGATATTTTCATGGCAGATTTTCCCCGAATTTGGCCCGCCTCATCCCTCTCCCAGCAATGCCAGTCAGACAGTCACGACACACGGCAAGAACGCGCTCGTTCGTCATACAACTGTATACACCTAGAACATCACTTAACAAGGACTCCTTTGTCTGGTGCACTGAATCCCTATGGAACTCACTACCAGAACATCTTTTTCCTCCTAATTACAACCTACAGCTATTCAACAACCGTGTCTATCAGCATCTTCGCACACACACCGCTCGTCGAGTGCCATAGGATGTTCCTTTGGTGTCTATACCACTGCCATAAGAAACCCGTTTTGTAAAAAATTTTTGTGTCTCGAGTTTTCTTGCACCGTTTGCAGGGTTGTCAGCAATATTGTCACATAAGAATTGGTCGTTGTACCTGTGCTCTTTCAGGTTGCGTAGCTCAGATAGGCAGTTGAGAGAGATGAATAGGAACACTCGATCAAAACAAGATTGTCATTTATTGGCTCCAGGCTAAGTATAAGGTGGTGAGTATTACCGGCATATCCAGGAATGCATATCTCGCAAGTCCTCGCAGTTATTCTCCAACATGTTTTAACAGCAGAGAGAGAGTTGGCCATAAGTGAGTTATAGCCTAATCAATCTATCGAATCTATCGAAATATATGAAAAGTACCTTTTTGAAGAGAAATGACCAACATATTTAAAACATTAGTTTTTAGGTATGCAAAATGACAACTGTCAAACTTTTGGCTCAACGAGTATGGTAGTAAGTGCATTCCTGACTTCCTTGGCGGTGTAAGACCTTACTGTCGATTGTTTTATGTGTCTTTATAGCCTACCTAAAATATTAAATTTTCATTAGGTTCAAAAGTTAGCGCCGAAAAGTTAAATCACTGGGTACCGTTAACAGCCCTATATTTCCCTTAAAAGGCACTATATGATATTTTTTCCATAACAAATTAGGGCTAATTTGATCTCTCTTGCATGCTCTCCAGATATTAAAAGGTACAGTGACGGAAATAAAATTTCGTACACATATTTTTTCCCAATGTGATGTTGGCTTTTATCCTACCTAGATCACCTGGAAATTCACTTCACTTTTTGACAATTTGTTATCGGTGTCATCAGATTTGAAAATTATATAATTTCATTTTAACAAAGTTTGTGAACATAAATCAATTCGAGAAGGCGCAGGCGAGATTAATTGCTTTATTCGAAAAAGGTGTTTCTTTACGTAGAATAGCTGAGCAAGTTGGGAAACCTAGAAGCACTATAATACAAAACCTCAGAACTAAATGGGAAAATACAGGATCATTGGATAGAAGGGCTGAAAATGGCCGTGTTTCAACGATTCAATTCAAACGAAAATCAATATAATGATCTAATAGATTATTTGCGAAACAATCCATTTCAGACAGCAGTAGAAGCACATAACCAAACTAATTTTCCTGGGACAGTAAGAATGGCAAGAAATCGTATAAAGAAAAAATTCGGAAATGAGGAACAGAATAGCTGCTAAAACGCCATTTTTGACCGATATGAATAGATGGCAAGGTATAGATTTTTGGACTAAGGTAGTATTTACCTATGAGAAGATTTTTCAGTCTTATTATAGCGGGCAGATTAGAGTGAACAGGCCGCCAAATACACGGTATGAAGAAAGATTTACCCATAATAAAACAAGTGGAAGATTTTCTGTTAATGCATGGGGTATGTGACTTCCAGAGGGCTAGGAATATGTCATTATATTTAAGGAACTCAAGCTTATATACACATCCTTTAAAATGTTATGTTGTTATCGGCAAACAATAGATTTCAACAAGAAAATTTTATATACCAGCATGATAACTGCCCCGTCCATACAGCAAGGAGAATTTCGGACTGGATACGGGAAAATAACATTTCATTGTTACCTTGGCCCTCAAGAAGCTCTGATATCAATCCAATTGAAAACGTTGGGGGATATATCGCGAAAGAAATTAAAAAATAAACATGATTTCCATCCAGAAAACAATCATGATTTGTGGAACAAAATTGAAGAAACCTGGAATAATGTTCATCATGCCCAAATGCTGGTGGCATCAATGCCCAGACGTTTAAACCAATTGGGTGAAAAAAATGGATCCGTTTAAAATATTAAACCAATGTTTTTTTATTATTTGAATAGTCTGTTTTGTAATTAATTAATTATCTTGATTTTTCTTCTGAAAATATTCTTCTACCACTTCCTGCCCTTCTATCCAATGACCCGGTATTTTCTCACTTTGTTTTGCGATCTTGTATAGTGCTTTTTAGTTTTCCAACTCCCTCAACTACCATTTGTATAGGAATACTTTCTTCGAATAAATAATTTTGTATTATAACCTTTTTTCTGTTATTAGTGAAGTAAGAAACGCAAGGTATAAAGGTGAGATAAACGTAAAAAGCCCATTTTACCAAAATATTCAAAAATTACATAAAATGTTAACCTCAGTGTACGAAATTTTATTTTCACCACCGTACTTACCAGACATCCTGAAGATATAATAATTGGACAGCGAGCTAAATTTTCGACGTGAAATCCACAAACTCCTCACTCTGTAGTTAAGTAATATATAGAATGCATGAATTGTGTAAAATATAAGTCAGAACTTAGCACATTTTGTTCTTTATGCATAATTGAAAACACTTATTTATCTGCTAGCTAGATTCACGAACGTTTAACAATTTACAGATTATATCCTTCTTCTCTGTGAGTGTAATAAATTCGATGCCTACCTAAAGATTTTCTATGAACCAATGTTACGCTATTTAGCTAGTATATTATATATATATATATATACAGCGTGTGCGTGGATTTGCTTGCCAAATGGAAAACTTCTTTATTATCAATTTTTCAAAAAAAAGTTATTCTTTATAAAAAGTTTTGCTTTCAAAATTATTAAGATTGGCATAAGAATTTCTTTTTAATGTTGTACAGGGTGTCTCAAAAAACGAAAAACTTTAATTCTAAATGTGAAAAAACTTTATACCAGTATTTATTACCCGGCAAATTGAAAAGAGCGAAAAGCGCATTAAATCGTCAACTAATTTGTAGTATACAGGGCAATGATAAAGTTTTTTTTAATAGTTACTTAACATTTTTGATAAACAATATGGATAAATACCATCGCAATATTTATTATTAAGCCATCAATGTACTATTTGGAGGTTAATTTAGTATACAGAGTGATTAAAATATTTAGATAATTTACAACCTAATTGAAATTTTTTTAAACAATCATATAAACATATTTACACATAACAAGTTTTTCAATTACTTGTAATTACACAGTAAACACGAACAAATATACATAGAATATTAAATTTCAATAAGCCCCCAGTTGTTCATCATACACCTAATAATTTTATTTCTAAAACTTCTTACGGCATTCGATAGTTGATATCCCCGTAGCCCGGCACATTCCTGAATTATTCGTCTTTTGAGGTGTTCTCTGTCTCGGGGCCGCCTTTTATATACCCTTTCTTTGAGGACACCCCACAAAAAATAATCCAGTGGGGTGAGATCCGGGGACCTCGCTGGCCAATGATAAAAACGCAAATCTTGATCAGTACTTCTTCCTATCCACCTATTAGCAAAATTTCTGTTCAGCCATTGTCTAACTTGCAGTTGAAAATGTCCGGGAGCCCCATCTAGCTGAAACAATAAGTTTCGTCTATCGGCCAAAGGTATGTCATCTAGCATATCACTAAAATCATTTTCTAGAAAATTTAGAAACACTTCGCCGTTTACATTTTCATCAAAAAATATTGGTCCCAACAATCGGTCCCCGACTATACCACATCACACATTTACTTTTTTAGAATATTGGTTTCGGCTCTGCATAACCCAATGAGGGTTATCCACTGACCAATAACGGGAGTTTTGAGAGCTTACGATACCATTGGTCGTAAAAACAGCTTCATCTGAAAAAAATATTTTAAAAGGTAAACGGCGATCGTCCCCCATAATAACCACGCAGAAAAATCTAGTCTCAATTCCGAGTCCCCTGGTAATAATGTATGGGTAAATTTTGGCTTAAAAGGCTTAATTTTATGATTTTTTAGAACCATTCTAATGAAGTAGATTTTTAAGTCCAAATCTCGAGACATTTGCCTTAAACTAGTTGTAGGGAATTCGTTGATGTAGAGCAAAACATTAAGTTCATCATTTTCATCGTATAAGCGAGGAAGATTATTTTGACCTTGGTTTTCTCTTCTCCGAAAAAAGTTTGGAGAGCACCGTTTGAATTTACTCATAACATTACTGAGCTAACTAACCCAAACTAACCCAAACTAGAAAAGTTTTATTGACATGTCAATTCGTGAAATGTGTCTTTACAGGTTTTCACCTTAACATTTAATTATTTACACGTAAAAGTTTAATTTATAATTATTAGGCTTTATTTAAAACAAAATTTAAAACTTTACTTAATAAAAAAATAATTTATTGTTGTTCTGAACAACGTGGGGGGCTTATTGAAATTTAATCTTCTAATTATTCTTGTTTGAGTTTACTGTGTTTTTACTAGTAATTGAAAAACTTGTTATGTTATATTATATTTATATGATTGTTTAATAAATTTTCAATTAGGTTGTAAATTATCTAAATATTTTAATCACTCTGTATACTAAATTAACCTGCAAATAGTACATTGATGGCATAATAATAAATATTGCGATGGTATTTATCCATATTGTTTATCAAAAATGTTAAGTAACTATTAAAAAAAAACTTTATCATTGCCCTGTATACTACAAATTAGTTGACGATTTAATGCGCATTTCGATCTTTTCAATTTGCCGGATAATAAATACTGGTATAAGGTTTTTCACATATAGAACACATTTTTTTTTTGAGACACCCTGTACAACATTAAAAAGAAATGCTTATGCCAATCCTAATAATTTTGAAAGCAAAACTTTTTATAAAGAATAACTTTTTTTCGAAAAATTGATAATAAAGAAGTTTTCCATTTGGCAAGCAAATCCACGCACACGCTGTATATATATATATAGTCAAAACCGATCTTATCGTGCGGGTTCAAAGGTCACAATTTTCAGTAAAAACTTCATTCGTGACAGATTATGCATGTAAAATCTGTCAAAGGAATGACATTTAATGAAAAATGTGACCTTTGGACCCGCACGATAAGACCGGATCTGACTATATATATAATCATCTCACAAACGAATCAATTATTTACTTAGTATCACCTCATTATTACACTTACCTAAATAAACCACTAACCAGTACGATATGACATTATTATTGTCATCTTGTCAAAGTTTATTCAAAACTTTTATTTTTTGAGATAGCTTTTTACTGTTATTTACATTTACTAACCATTTTCGTTTTTAGATTTGTTCGTTCTTGACGACGGAGACAGATTTGATCCTCGAAACGTCGACCGTTTTCTTTAGGTTTTCAGCTTCTTTAGGGTCACTAAACTAGCACTTGTGCTGTTTACACCCTGGAGTGAGAGCCGAAGAGGCTCTACCATATAAGAAATTGAAAACAGTGGTGGAGTTACAGGCAATCAATTGTAAGGTAAAAATGATAAACAAAGATAAACAAAAATGACATCATTAGAAACGGGTATGATTATGACTCCAAGTAGGAAGTTTTTGCTCTTTGGAACAATTTCAGAATATCGTCCATTACTCGAAATAACCAAAATAATTGTGCCAGGAAGTAAAACTAAGCGTTTACAAAATACATTTTATTATAAAACCTATTAACATTAAAATAAAAAACCAAAACGCATTGCTAACAATTCCGCTAGTACTGATATTTTTGTATAACAAGTACCTACACTGAGTTATCTACTAACATTTATGCATGATATACATTTAAGTTCTAAATGTTAGGGTAACTACGGAACAATAACATATATTTAGGTAACCTACAGTTTTTGCTTATCTTTAAGTATCACTTAATCTGACTAGACATATATTCAAGTATCTACTAATATAATTGCATAATTAATTTTTAATCGTTAGTTGTAAAATTTCTTTAAATAATTTGTTAGGCTACAAATAGAAAGTACACTTTGCAAGAAGGAAATGGTTAAGAATGTTAGTTGATATATTCTCTAATGTAAAGCAATGCTTCAATATACGTACATATCATACAAATTGTACGCAGTAAATAATTGCTTTTTTTACATGCAAATTTTGTCGCTAAAAATAATTAACATTTTTGAGAAGATGTTGAAAATATGGATTACACGTAAAGGAATATTTAAACTCAAATCCTATGTTATGAAATATTGTCAAATTGAAAATATTAAGCAGGTTGATCAAAACCTTCATTGCTAATTTGATGAAAATCATTTAAATTATAAAATATAGATTATCTGTTGCGGTTAGTAAGAAAAAACTGTAAGTATATTAGCAATATCTTTTACTATATACATTATATTTATATTTACAGACTTATCGATTAAACACAAAATACAATATATATATGTAACCCTGTTTATAGATAGATATTATATTACATATTGCATACATTTGCCATCACAAGGCAAAATGTCTTTAGTTTTATTTTGACCCATTATTTATTAATTTATGAAACAGTATTATGACGTTTTAACTATTTTCTTATGTCAATATTCTCAAAGCTAACGGGCGATTAGAATTCGATTTGCCTTCAAACTGCTCTAACGCTAGTGCAAAAATATTACCATTTAACCACTTAGTCATAGAACTAAACTAGAAACAAAGTTATAATTCTCCATTTAATATTTTTAAATTATTTTATAAAACTTAAAATAAGTCAACAAATTTTTAAAATCGATGATTTGCTGAGGCGGGTAAATCAAACGTTTTTTCAGTTTTGCTCTTACATGCAGAGGGCTACAGGTACACGACTACTGTGACTTTAAAACCTGTTTATTGTTTTATTGCTTTTTTTGGAAAAGTGCTTATATTTCAGTCTTTTAAATAAAAGGGGGTATATACCCTAAATGTCGCTAAGAATTATGACCGTTCTCGAGATAATTGCTTATAATATTTCTCTGCATAGCTATCTAATGGGTAAAATATATACCTACTATAAAGTAGACCTTTTAAATTATAATTCTAATTCTAGTAAGTAAAGGCGTTTATGTATTTTTCTAGGATATTGTTTGCAGAAGTAAATATCTTGAACACGGTTATTCCTAGCGGCAGGGACTGGGGTATAGATACTGTTATAAAAACATAAATATGCCCTAATAAGCAACAAATATATGGAGTTTTAAAAACGCTTCACTGAATTAGCAAAATGGTGACAAGATTTGTTGCCTCGAATAACACAAGAGTGCCAGAAGTTGTTAAAATAATTTTAACAAAGTTGGCTGCCTTATTAATTGTGCGTTTGAATATTTCAACCTCAAAGGAGCAAAATCATTCTAGTGGTATAATTATTATTATTGTACAGGAAATTCGAGCATCATCATTAGGACGTCGGAAAATATCGATATGGTAAAATTGCGGAATTTGATGCTTCGAAAAAAATCTGGTTACTTCCAGACTTGTCCGAAACAAGCGAAAATCGGCAGCATGACTCTTATTTTCTCCTGACTCTATTTAATGAGATAATCCAAAGTATATGTTACATTGTTATTGGCACCTTTTTTCATGTTGGCAATATCAAATTTGAAATCCGACGTTCTGGCTTAACCCTCCCATTATCAACCTCATTTTTTAAAATATAAACTTAGATTTTTTTATAAATCATATAATTAATCTGTTTATAGATAAGTATTATATTATATATTGCCTACCTCTGCCATCTCTAGAGAAAATGTCTTTAGTTTTATTTTGACCCATTATTTATTAGTTTATGAAGTAGTATCCAGACGCTTTAACTATTTTTTCATGTCAATATTCTCAAATCTAACGGGCGATAAGGACTCGATTTGTCTTCACACTACTGTAACGCTAGTGCAAAAACATTACGAGCTGTCATATACCGAAAGACAATAGTAGCCAAACTAGAAATAAAGTTTTAATTTTCCTTTTAATAGTTTTAAATTATTTTATAAAACTTTAAATGAGTCAACAAATTTTAGAAATCGATTTTTTTTTCTGAGACGGTAATTCAAACCAATTTACAGTTTTGCCTTTACATTCAGAGCGCTGCAGCTACTATGTCTTTTAAATTAAAAGGGGTATATACCGTAATAGCGACGCGTCGCTAGGAATTACAGCTTTCGAGATATTTGCTTATAAGATTTCACTGCATAGCAATCTAGTGGGTAAAATATTTGCTGTAAATTATACCTTTTAAATTATAATTTCATTTTAATAAGTAAAGGCCTTTATGTAGTTTTCTACGATATTGTGTGAAGAAGTAAATATCTTGAAAACGATTACTCCTAGCGACAAGGGCTAGAGTATAGATACCTTTATAAAAAATAAAGATGCACTGATAAACAGGAAATTTATGGACTTTTAAAGACACCCCACTGTATTCGCAAAATTGTGACAAGATTTGAATTTTTTGCCTCCAAAAACACAAGAGTATCAGAAGTTGTTAAAATAATTTTAATAAGCTTTGCTGTCTTATTAATTGTGCGTTTGACCATTTCAACCTCGAAGGAGCAAAAGAAATCTAGTGGTATTATTATTATTATTATTATTATTATTATTGCATGTACAGGGAATTCGATTCTCATCATTGCAATCTCGGAAACTATAATAATTGTGATAAAATTGCGCAATTTGATGCTTAATTTAGTGCTTTCGAAAAATGTACAAAGTCTGGTTACTTCCGGATTTGTCCAAGACAAACGAAAATCGATAATATGATTCTTATTTTCTCCTGACTCTATTTAATTAGATAAGCCAAAATAATTTTTACTTTATCATTGATACATGATTTTTCTTCAAGGTGGCAATATCAAATTTCAAATCCGACGTTTCGGATTAGGGCTCCCAGCAGCAACTACATTTTGTTAAATATGATCTTTGATTTTTTTATGTCTCTTTTAATAACCCTGTTTATAGATATTATATTATATATTGCATATATTCGCCATGTCAAGGGAAAATGTCTTCAAATATTTTTTGACCCATTATTTATCATTTTATAAAGTAGCATTATGTACTTTTAGCTATTTTCTTATGCCAATATTTTCAAATTTATCGGGCCATTACAACTTGATTTTTTATCATACCGCTCCAATGCTAATGCAGAAGCGTTATAATTTATCCATTTAGTTCTAGTCCGCAAGTCAATAGTAATCAAACTCGAAACAAAGTTATAATTTTTCTTTTGATTTTTGAAAATAATTTTATACAAACTTTATATACATCAACAAATTATTGAGACTGAGGGTTTTCTGAGACGGGTAATTCAAATATTTTCAAAGTTTTACTCTTAGAAGTAGAGGGCGACACCTGCTATATACATTCTTTAACTTTAAAACCATTCTTTTTTGTTGAAAAAATTTTCTGTCATTTATATTAAAAGGGTTTATATTTCGTAAATGTCGCTAAGTGTTACTGTTTTCGAGATGTTTGCTAATAAAATTTCACTGCATGGCAACCTAATGGTTAAAATATTTATTATAAGGTAGACCATATTAATTATTAGTCTAATTCTAATAAGTAAAGACTTTCAAAGGTTAATCCTGGTGACAGAGACTAAAATATAGATATTTTCATAAAAAATAAAAGTGCTTTAATTTTAAACACAAGTGCCTTAAGATGTGCCCTCTGGATGTTGTAGCAAAACTGTGAAAATATTTCAATTTTTCGCCTCAAAAAACACAAGAGCGATGATAGAATTTGAGGATAGATTTATCAGCAATTGTTCATTGGACCACTTTTAGAACATACTGGCAGTCATATCTTCATGGTAGTCAGCCAAATAGTGCTTTAAATTTTTGGCTGATAATAATAAAGCGTTAGTAACAAAACCCCTATTACTGCCTGCGTGTAATATGATAGCTCGTTTACCATTCCAAACAAGGTCTCTTTAGTACGCACTATTCCACTTAACCATATTTAACAAGGTCGTGTGTGTCGAACCAAGTTTCGCCAAGGTTCACTATCTCCCTTTTGATTGACGGTAATCCTCAATTATTCTTCGCTTCCACGTCCTTCTATGATAGTTGGTAGGTCTCATTGTATGTCCTATCAGCGCACCGAGTTTAGAGAATGTGATAAGTAAATAATCACCCTGGCCCGCCCTGTACCAAGCCATATCCATTAGTTCATTTTATTGTGCCTGCACGTGCAGTAGGTTTTATTTAGTGCGAAATGCGATGCCGAAAATAAGTGGAAAGAGAAGATATGCTGATGAGTTGAGAAACATAAGACAGTGATTCATAATTTTTAGGTAATTAAATCTTTTTGAATTATAATATAGTGATCAAAATATAACCTACAAATCATTGTTTGTCTAGAGGATTATCGTAAAGCATTTAGATTAATTTCCAAGAATTATCATATGACAAAATAGATCTGCAGGATGCATACTTTCTTTTGTCTATCGATAGTGTCAAAGGATAACGCTTGTATTGTCAAAGTAAACACGAAAAATATGTGAAAATTAACAAATAAAGAATAATAACTGGGCGTCGAGCATTAGTCATACCGCTAAGCGAAAAACTAAAAACTGTTTGCGGCCTACGGCGTAGAATGCTACTCCGCATTTGCTTGGCCGCTGGTAAAATTGCAGTAGGAAATATAAAAAATATTAAAGGGTTTATTTTAAAGGCCAGATACGAATTTACTTGTGTACCATTTGGTTTAAATATAACACTTTTAATTTTTACAAAACTCCTTAGGCCAGTCGTTAAATATTAGAGTGTAGTCAGTTTCAATAAGGTGTTACGTCGGGTTTAAAATAGATCGACGAAAATTAATACCCCAATTACTGTATTAAACTCTTTACAGCTTACCAGATGACGACGTGTGACGAATAAAACTCTCGATACCGTGTTATATAATATAATTCGTATGCCTACCGAATTACACGTAGAATGCAAAAAATATATGAGTAAATATTTAAGGTACTTAAATCTAACAACAATAATATGAATAAATATTTATGATGTTTGATAATCCTAACAAAGGAAAAATATATTCACGCCTACATAGGAGGTGGAATATTTGGGCTATATATTTAATTTTAGACAAATGACCTGAGAATTGCCACAAGAAAAAAGAAGTTCAATTAAAAAAATTATTACTTAAATTAGAAAGTGTTTTGACTAAAATATCCCAGGCAGATGATTGTCTGGAAAATAGCTGTAGATTTTACAGGGTGTTAGTTGTTTTAAATATAATACCGCCCGTAGACTATTGTCTGCAAAATAGCTGTATACTGTACAGGGTGTTAGTTGTTTTGACTAAAATATCACCCGCAGACTATTGTCTACAAAATAGCTGTATACTTTACAGGGTGTTAGTTTCTTTGACTAAAATATGTCCCGCAGATTATTTTCTGCAAATTTAATTATTTAAAATTTTGTCCTCTCTTGTTTAGAGTCGAATTCTGATTCCAGCGACTCAGAAAGAGGTGGTTACACTGCTATCGACACATTAAATAATGAAAAAACGGAAACCACTTCGAATAGCGAATGTTTATCATGAGACTTTCCTTAAAGAGGAAATTTAAGATAAATCCGTTTATAAATGAAGACGGTATAGAGCAGCTGCAAATTCAAATCTTATAGGTGCGTACTTGTTTGGCACATATTTTATTTCAAAAGCAAAATCATGCCAGGATGTAAAAAAGGCGGGAGCAGGTAAAAAAAAATAAGTAAATAAATAAAATAAAATAAAATATATTTAAACTCACGGCGCCCGTTTTACAAGCAAAGGCTAAAAGAGGAGAGGATGGACCAGAAAGGGAAGGGAAATAAGCGGGTTTGTAAGATTCGAAAGTTTGCATCCCTAGTGGGGAAGCTAGTTTCGATATTACCGACCTTGGCTTATGGATGGCTTTAGGTGAAACTATTTGGATTAGTTAAACTAAAAGCTTTAATACTAAACTGTAATATCTTTAATAAAGATATGTTCATCCCGAAATCATTAGATCAGGAACTAAACTGGGGTTTACATAATATTAACAGATCCAAAAAACAAATATACCAAAAATATTACTGTAAGGAAATATTTTCAGATGCGTAAAAAATGGGCTTGCTAGAGGATTTTGGGGGCAACAGGGAACTATAATATCATATTAACTGTGTGGGACTATATGCTGGGTTTTACGCCCTCAGATGTTTCGCAGGCCATCTGTCTACATGCAACATATTACTTCGTATAGATAATGTAACTAAGATGGGCATTGTACGACATTGCATTTTAAGTAAGATAACTTGAATTATTTGGGACTGCCTGGTGCGAATCAAGGAAAATATTTATATTTGCTCCATATATAAACACAAAGGATAATATCGAAGCCGATTTTCGTTCCAGAAATAAGATTAAAAATATCGAATTGGAATTAAATAGCAATAGTTTTCCTCAAATTATAGGTAAGTACGGTACCCCAGATATTGATCTTTTTCCTTCCCAAATCAATGCAAAATGTAAGAAATATGTTTCATGGGGACCAAACCCAGACAGCATACGTGTTGACGCTTTCACGTTAAATGGACAAGAAATGTATTTCTATGCCCTTCCACTATTTTCACTACTTGACAGAGTATTACAAAAAATAAAAGCAGACAAAGCTACAGGTATTTTGATAATGCCAAATTGGCCAACACAGTCATGGTACCTGATGATTTTTTTCTCCTTTCAGGGAGAACTATCCCCTTCACAAAACAGTTTACCTGGTAGCAAGCAAGTTATCTGGGAATCATTGAGACAAAAAGGGGATCCCACAAGATACTCCCGGTCATGTTAGCATCTATCTCGGAACACACTCTGAAAGAATACACCATTTGGTGGAGATTTTCCTGAAGAAATAAGTACGATCCATACACTTATACATTGTATTTAGTTTTATTATTTATTCTGGAAATATGAAATGCAAGGCTTTCGTATTTAAGTCTTAATTTTTATAGGTCAGCCTTATCATTGATTTTTGGGATCAATTAAGAAGATGAAAATATTTTAAAACGATTCCTTTCAGGGGTATTTATTTCCAATAAGAAGCCGGCAACATCTAGATATTCTATAACGTGGGATCATGGTCCTGTATAAGATTTTTTGAGTAGATTTTTTTCCTTTGGAGTCCTTAACTCTTAATGGTTTAGCTTTAAAACAAGTTACATGGCTCGTCCTTACCTCGGGCCAAAGGGTTCAGACAATTTCACAAATATCTATAGATAACATATACCGTAATGATAAAAGGATTGAAATAAATTTCTGGAAGATTAAAAATATCTGGCGATGGCGTTGAAAAAAGAAACAACCATATTTGGAATTTCCCTTCTTCCTAAACAAACCTGAATTATGTGTGGCCTTGACAGTAATACATTATATAAAAATAACGGAATCATACCACTTAAAATACATCAATATTAACTCATAAACAACCCCGGCCATGCGGCTTCTTCACGGATTATTAATCGATGGATCAAAGGGATTTTAACCAAGAGTGGCATTTATACTAGCATCTTTAAGAGTCATAGTATAGACCATGCCGCAATTTGGGCCGCCTTTAGGTCAGGTTTGGATATTGACCTAATTCGACAGAGAGGTACACTGTTTTTAACAAATTATATAATCTACCGTTAGCCAGTTAGCAAAACAGTTTTGCTAAAATGCATAATAGGAAATATAAATATTAATCATTAAGGAGAGATTATAAAAACCATTTGTAACGTTTCTATATGACTAACTAAATTAAGCAGCAATTTGGTTATGTTCTTATACGTTGGTGTATCGTATCTATACCTAAGTGTGAGTGTAGTTTCCATCATACTATAGTTCTGAACTTAAATCGCGCTGTATTTTGCTTTAAACATGTACTAACTATCAAAGAAGGACGTAGAAGCGAAGAATAATTATAAGATTAATCGACTTATCCGTAAGGAAAATCAATCTTAATTATTCGAGCTTCGTAGTCCTTCTATGATAGGGCCCACCACACCCTTATACGTAATCCCAGATCAGACCAGTGCGATTTGTTCCGTCCCAAATGAACTCATGGATATGGCTTGGTACAGGGCGGGCCATGGTGAATGTTTACTTATCACATTCTTTAAACTCTGTACGCTGATAGGACATACAATGAGACCTACCAACTATCATAGAAGGACTACGAAGCTCGAATAATTAAGATTGATCTTCCTTACAGATGTCGATTTTACGTAAATATTCTTACCGTCATGCTGCGATACGAGGCGATTTCATTATCACTATTATTTTGTAAAATTTTTTATACTTGAAGAAAAATATTACGTAAGGTCCAGGGATTTATATTCATAATTGGCATAATCTCGAAACTTTTCCTGTGTCATATCCAATGTCGAAGTTTTTCTTTCTTCTCTGATAATACAACTCGGCTTATAACTTCCTTGGTGCTATTATCAAGTTTTTAAGGGTTCTCATTAGCTCTTTTTCGTTTTACATAATGAGCGATAATATCGTGTACTCTGATTACTGTGTAAATTGTAGTAGGATCAAGTTTAGTAAGCCCACAAATCCTTTTTAAAAGAGCCACGAGCGACCAAACGAGACGCTCGCCAGTCCTACTATGATCCATAGATCGCAACGCGCCAAACAATACGTTGTCGTCTCGTGGCTCGTAGCGCGCTGCACTTATAGCCGTCCACACTGAGCCTCAAGCATCCTTTGATGTCTCGTCGAAAAACTGGAAATGGATCGGAACGAGACGCTCGCGAGCCCACCGCGAGCCATGTCCACACTTGAAATTTTGGCTCGGCTCGCGGCGCGTCTCGGGCTCGTCGCGCCAAGTCTGTACGCACCTTAAGTCTTCACTAAAAATTCTGACGGCTTTACCATAGAATCGGCTTCGCTTTATTGTCAAAAATATCGCAATATTTCTACAACGTCACTTTGATGATTTATTTAAATAACAGCAGTAACAGCACATAAACAATATAGCAAAGCACGACTGTCGGGCACTCTCTTAAGACATTCGTTAAAATTTCCAAAAACGAAAAATAAACTAAATTTAATTCCTTCTATTCTCATAATCAAGCCACAGCCCTATCAATGTCCTTATAATTTAGCAGGGAATGCAAACGCATCTATCCACAGTGGACCAAATACTAGGTATTTAGGCAATATTTTATTTTTGTGTCCCCCACATATTATTTGATGGAATATAGGTAATTTTTATTTGGGTTTTAATAGTACACTTAGCAGGCCATGTACATCGCTATTTTGTTTGAATGTTCGGATGGACTTTGTAAGTACTGTATCCACGGCACGTATCAATTCCAACAAGTATTTCTGAAGTTTTAGTTATATTTCACTAGACATTCTTATTGTAATACCAATATCTGAGGGAGAGTGAGAAAAACCCCTTGGGCTAGGGCAGTTTGTTACAAACTGCAATATCCTGGAATGGGCGTTTGACGATACTTGTAAAGCTTCAGATTAAGCAGCCATGTAAGTTAGAATGCGAGAAATATATTTAAACTTCGAACATGTATCTTACTTAATCCAAAATATATTTACTTACGAAACAGTAAAGGCAATAAAAATATCAAGTAATTGAAAAAGTTGATAATAAAATAATTATGAGAATTAATAAATGAAAAAATAGATCAGGATAGTTATCTAAAGAATAAAATATTACCTTCTATTATTTTTACATACATCTTGACGATCATATCTTTGTGATGAAACAGTATGTTCGACCGAATTATATTTTATAATTTATCAAGATTATCGTCGCGTCGTTTCTATATTGCATTGTATTTTTCATAGCCTCTTGGCATTTTTTTCTTGTTCCTTTTTATCTTTCACCTCTCCTCTTTTTTAACTTAATTTTTTATTTCATCGAGGAACTAGGTTTTGAGCATAAAATAAATACTCGGGAATCGAAACTCATGTCGATTATCTTTCATTTCTTCACTCTATTGTGTTTCACAGTCTCTCTTCATTTCTTTTTTCCCTTTTTATATTACTTACACCTTTTTTGTGTTTCATTTTTCAAATGTGCCAAGTTCCTATTTACCAGCATCTAAAACTGTGATTTTTTTCTTGCACATTTCTTTTGCTCTACTTATTCATTTCTCTGTTAAATCGCTACACATTTCTTTGAGCAGGGCTATAGGTTAAATTAATAATTTTTAAAGTTTTTAATTTTCTCGTCATTAACGACGTATTTTAATCTCTTGCTCATAAAGACCTTTCTATTTTATTACTTTAAAGAATAAAACCAAAAAAAGGCAAAGTTTACTTAATATAGAACAACTTAATTAACTTTATGGGAATATTGATTTAAGTAAACACGAGTCGTGGTAAAAAACGTGTCTCTGGAGTTTTAGTTATATTACACGAAAAATTGCTAATATAGTCCCAACATCTGACCCTCTATTTAGAGAGTTAGAAAAACCACTTGGGCTCGTATTTCAAATAAATATCGAATATTTTGACAAGTATTAGTCACTTATTTTATTTCGCATACTTTAGAAGTGTGTACTATTAGTGTGGAAAGTTAGAATGGAAAATGCAGAATCATTCGAAATCAATATGGATTAACCAACCGCGCCTTGGAGAGGTTCAAGTTATCACAAAGAAAGAACTGCAAAATGAAAAATGGAGTGCGTTCAAATAAAAGGAGAGCTAATTGTATGAGAAGCTTGGTTACAATCTGCAATATCGTGGAAAGGGCACTTGACGATACTTGTAATGCCATAAAAGTCAAAACAGAGATGGGTCGGCAAATCAAAATCCGCAGTTGCAATTATTGTCTTAAGTTCAGAATCAGAAACATTAGTGTTAGAAGATGACCCATCTTTTCTTTTTATTGATGACGTAACTGGGTCGGAAATTATCAATATTTGAGATACTTAGAGTAGAGAGGATGCATTAGTTAATTTCACTGCTGTGTTTATTGACGGAAGCATCAAATCTAGACATTTCAGATGTTCATACAACGCAATAACGACCCAACAAATAAAATAGCAGTAATTTAGCTCATCTCCCAAACAAGAACGTATGATCATGTGTTTTAATTTTAAAATAGAAATTTTTCCATTTCTATATATTTTTTGTCCTTTAAGGTAGACTTCAATATAGTGGTTATCGTTTCACTGAAGGATTTTCTTGAATACGTATAAATGATTGTAACTCAAACAATACCTCTTGCGCAAATTGCAATGAATTGGTGTAGTGCCGGCCCAATACGTAGATTCATTTGCATGTGCGCATCTATTGCTTACTAGTCTGTTGAAGTCGCATCTGAAGGGTGACCGAAAATAATGGAAATAACGCTGGAAAATCATAACCTGCAGAAGTTTTATGAGTATTTTTTTGAAAATGGTTAGAAGGTATGAGTACAGGTGAAGAGTGTGTGTACGTTATTTAAATGGTTTAAAGATTAAGCATTGGATAACGATTGCTTAAGCGACCATCATTATTAGACAAATGTGGATAGAAAAGAAACCACACAGAATTAAATGAATAATGAATCATTATAAATAAACAAAGAAGTTACGAACAAATTTTGAAGAAACAGCATATGTAGAAAACTTGATATAATCCTAAATATGCGTAAGTTTTAACATAGCATTATTATAATATTTTACAAACATTTTTCGTTTTTAACTTGATTTATCTTCTGCATATCGTATTGTTAATTCGCTATGTTATTTATTTTTAGAATAATTTCCTAATTTTAAAAATTATCCCCTAACAATATAAATATAGCATTAAGTGCCAGAGTGTAAATTTATGGTGGTTAGTTCCGCTTTTCTTGGAAGTACACAGGTATAATATTGCAAAACTTTAAAACAACCACTTTTAAAATCAAAATGCCCATGAACCATTAGAAAACTATTTAAAATCAGTATACATAATATGACTTCACGAAACTGAAATAATCCATATTATCGGTGGGAAGCGTCTCTGAATTTTCCCTGTCATTTTATTACACTCTCTCGAATAATGTTGCTTTAATCTAAGTGTGTTGGAAAGTACCACATCGCTTTTAAGTATTACCGAAAACAAAGGCGCATAATGTTAACATTTAAAATAAAGAACAATAAAATACATTCCCAGAGGGTACAATTTAAAGTCGCGATGTTGTAAAAACCATTCGGGATTAGAGTTCTCGCAACTTCTTTCGGTTTCTTTTCCCTGAAGGAAAGGTTCGCTCCTTTAAATTTTACGCTTAATATTTGTGTTTATTCCAATATTTTAATCTTGAAAAACGGCTGACAATTAAACCTTTTATACAGCGTTATTTTATGCTCTAAAAGCAAGAATATCATGTAACTTTGCAAATTGGCTCCTGAATCCTTTAGTTCTTGGCAAATTAAAAAAATGGTCACAGTTTTAAATGAATGATTTCAAAAAATTATAGTTTAAATACTTATCTTTGTTTTCTTACTTTTTTTCGAATCTTAGGCTTTATGCTAACTTACGATATTAGACAGTTTTCGCACGGTTAGCCTGTGGGCATCAGAACAAATAGCGACTGATGCAAATACACAACTCATTTAGGCCCGTTTCACAAAGAACCGATGATCAGGACTAACGATCTGTCCCGTATCCATCGTTTTAAATTGTATCGTTCACATGTCCGCGTATCATAGGTCGACCGATGAAAAAAAAATCGGTTCTGCCCGTGGCGTATGCGGATCATCGGTTGCAGTTGGAGCCATTTGATAAACGGATCACATGCACGCGTATCATCAGTTGCAGTTTCGATGCAATATTGTCACGTATTTAAGCAAGTTTTAAATCATCTGTCCTTTTTTGTGGTGTATGCAACGCAAAATGGCAAGTGGCAAAGACAGATATCGTTTTGATACTGAGCTATTAATAACAGCAGTAGAAAAAACCATGTATCTGGGATACATCTTCAGAAGAGCACAAAAATCGTGATTCCAAAAATAATGCTTGGGAAGAAGTGGCTGAAATATTAATCCATGATTTCGTAAATATTGACGAGGCAAAACAACAAGAAGCAAGTATGTATTTATTAACAATATAACTAGGAATACACTAAGAAAATTCCATTCAAAAGGTTTTTGCTGGAAAAACTCGGGCTGTGACAAAATATAGGTATTTTATTAACTATGAAAAGAGATCTTTTTGCCACAAAAAAATAACGCGTTTATAATAATGATCGTTCTTAAATATATTTATGTTTATAATAAAGATTGGGAAATGTTTATTAATAATTATTCCAAAAGTAACAAAATTTATGCTCTATGATTTTTTGGTTTTATATTGCAAAGGTTCAGGAAAAATAACCGAAGACATTAAATAATAAATATATTTTGAGCTCTTTCCTTTTTTAATATGTAACTTTTGCGTTTAGTTAATGTCTGTTCCTTCTTTTTTATTTAAATCAATAAAACATTATGAATAATTCAATGCTTATATATTTGTTACCTATTGATTATTTAAAAAGTTAGTATCGTCAAAAATCTTACCTTAGTGCTACACTCAATCTTTCCACAGAAGAAATTGAAGTTCTAATACGGTCTGAAAATTTTAGATCATTTTCTAGCTTGTAGTGCAGCTCATCAAAAGAAGACATGGACATCCGAAAATACACAAAGAATTTGCGTGGAACTTCTCGCAAATTTGAATAAAGTGTGACAAAAGCACCTTTTATTGGCCTTTGTAGACATAGGGGATGAACCCAAATTCTTCTGGAGTTTCGTTTCTTTTTTTGCCTTTCTATTACCGTTTTACACACAAAGCGACAACTACGCTATGCTGTGTACTTCTCAAATACATGTTGACGACTGATGATACGCGTTTTGTGAAAACAATTTAATCCGACTGATGATCGGTGGCGATCGATCATCAGCACTGATCATCGGTTCTTTGTGAAACGGGCCTTAACATCATAAACGTATGCACTGTTATCCCTTAGAAGGGTGTGCCTTTTCTGCTTTAAAAAGCGTCCCCATAATATCTCTTAATCAACTGTGGTGTCATTTAGCATCCTCATTTGGATGACATTATGGCCCTCACACTCAGTGCCATTATGAATTTATAAAAACACGCGAAGCTAAAAATAAAAAACAAACAAAATGAAACTTAGATAAAATATTTATTTGTTAATAATAATTATATAAAAATCAATAACATTTATTTTTGTAGATATTAATCCTGAACAATCTCTTAAATAAATTCCAGCAGATGACAGTGGGCTGAATTTTTAGAAAGCAAGTTTATTTCCAGAGTACTTAAACTTGTTGAAGGGTCATCAGTATCTAAGACGATACCCATAACATTAGAGGCCACTCTCTTCTTATTTTTTTGCAATCTTCTAGAGACCTTTCTGCAACTGTATTAGAGCACCAACCACCATGCTCCTGAATATTTAATAAATCGACCCAGGAATCTGTAAGTACAAGCGCAAAAGAACTGCGGAAAGAATGTCCAGTATATTGTTGAGGATTTAGAAGACTCAGAGAAGGTGTTATATTGCTTAGCATTTTTCTAAACGTAATAATGCCAACTGGCTGCTGGATGCATTTTTGATTTCTGTAATATGAATGAATTGTCGTCCATCTTCAACATTTACTAGCTACAGATTTGTCAATTCAGTACTTCTGCAGGTACATAAAATAAGTTCTATCGTCGGCTTCCAGCGAACATTGATTTGCGTCTTTTTTGATAAAATCTTGGATTTTTTGGCCGAAATGCTTCAAATTTTCTTTTTAGAAACGCAATTAAATAGCCGTATTTTCTATTATCCATATTTTTCATCACTGACATAACGGAACTTAGAGTAGAATAATAAAGACAAAGCGACGAAAGCTTGCTTTGCCGAAATATTCTAGATCTTATTCACTGCTGCTATTCTTAATTCCTTTACCATTGCAACCATCTTCCTGTTTTGCATCCGTTTACTTGTTCATATATCTTGATTTTCCGACAAGTTGGAGCAATGCCTTAAATATTCGCAGGGACACTCTCGGAATCGGAGTCACCCATATTAATATTCTTATTCACTATAATTGAACGTACGGCACAAAAGTGGGTGCCAATAATGAACTTGCTAAAAGAAAAATTTCAACAATCAATAAGCGCTGTCATCATGGCATCTACCTAAAGATTGGGCACGTGTAAATTTGTATTTTAAGTTATGGAAACCTTTTTTGGTACTTCAGTATAAACCGCATTTATGCAACTAAACTCTATTTGGACCATCGCAGATTAATTTTTACATGATGCACGTTCGATATAAACTTTTACTAATGAAACTTGTGTAAGTGTTACACGCAATTTGTTATAGTGTCCATATCCAACTAGTATCGTTAATAACTATAATAAAACCTTCCAGGATCACGGATTAGAAATATCAGTTATTCCGCAAATTTGCAAAGTTTTTATCATATTACCTCGTTGAAACATTAAAACATAAAAAGTATTTTTAATCGTCACTAAAATGCAGTTTGGAAACTGCGAGAAACTTGACGCAATTTTAAAACCTACTTACGTGCACTTAACGGTGCTAAACCGATTTGAAAGACCTCGGATATTTCCTTTCGACATAGCATGTGTTTACCTTAAAGCACATTAAGTTCTTCAAATACAATTTTAGCAATAAATAAGTGAATCAGATTTCTTGACTTAAATTTCTCGTTACGTAAATTAAACCATGTTTTAAATTTGTTTAGACGCGAGTGAAGTTTTTCTTAAAAAAAATCAATATAGATTTTTTTGCAAAACCTCTAGAAATTCACTAAGGAACATTTATTAACTATGGAATCTTGCCCTAGAATATAGAACCAGAAAAATTACAAAATATAGACTGGTGAATTATTTGTTTATATTTGTTCTAGAATAAACTTTTGTTACTGAAATTGTATACCTTAACTAATTAAGCCTTAACGAACAGAATTTGCCTAACAACAATGCAATTTTCGCTAACTTTGGCAACATCTATACTGCAAGCCCCTTGGTTTAAATATTAATATTCCGGATGGCGGTTTTTTCTTTGGCTATAAACCCAGTCCAACCAAAATGGAGCATAGTCGCCAACTTGGTATATTTTGGGTTTGCGGTTTTAAAAATATCTTTTTCTTTTATTTTCCGCTCAAATATCATTTTTACAATTCCATATATCTGTAGATAAGCATCCTTAGGAGAGCAAAGCTTTATATATTATTTTTATGGGAAATGAGAAATTTAGATAAGCAAATATTTTAATTTCAAACATATATTTTATTTAACCAAAATTAAATTCTCTTGCGAAACAGTTACTGTAGGTAACAAAAATATCAAGTATTTGAAAAAGTGGCTAATAAAATTATGACAATTAACAAATGAAGGATAGATCAGATAAGTTATCTGAAGAATAAAATATTGTCTTCCGTAATTCATACATATATTTTGACCATTATACCTTGAAGGGACAGTATATCCCTGTTGTAATAAAACGCTACGGTGTATAGGTTAACTTGAGGTTTTGTTCATACTTGCAAGTATTACTTCTTATAGACTTATATTTCATCAATGAGATTTTTTTTTTAATTTTATTGAGGAACTAGGTTTCTCACATAAAATAAAAATTGAGGAATTGCAATTCATGAAGATTATGTTTCGTCTCTACTCTACTGTAGTCTTCTCTTGGCATCTTTTCTTGCTCTTTTTACAGCTTTCAACATTTTTGTACTTCATTTTGCAAATGTTCAAAGCTCCTTTTTATCAAAATCTAAAATTGTGCTTTTAACTTTGCAATTTCTCCTGCCATAAATACATGTTAAACAATATTAACAATATTTATTGCTTTTAACTTTCTCGTCAAGTTTTAATGTCATATTTATAAAGATCTTTTCTTTGATATTGTTTTAGGAAATAAAGCACAAAAAAGCGAAATTTACTTAATGTAGAGCAACTTAATTTGTTTAATGAAAATATTAACCTTATTTCTCCATATATGCTATCACATAGCGCTTTGATCTTTTATTATTCTTTTAATGTTATTATATAAAATACTATTCAAGAAAATATTGGAGGGTTTTTAGTTCCAATGACCAACATTTCTTTTTTTGAAAATGCGTAGTTTTCTGTTTTAGATTAATCTTTTTCAGCATATTGTACCTACCAAACATTTGAACTCGCACTTTTTACGTTATTACCAGAAAGCGAACGCATAGTTTTCTCTTGCTTAAAATAGTTAGTTTTTATTTGGTTTTGCAATACTTAGGTCATGAGCAAATTTTGCTTTACTTATAGTATAATTTTTTGATAATTTTTTTATTTTAAACGTTTTACCTGGGCGCACTTCTCCAAATAAGTGCATTTTCTTTTTTCCGAGTAAACGTTTTAAATATCTGTATATTATTTTTTTTTAATTTACCTTCTTATAATTTTTCTCCTTTTTAACATTTCTCTGTTTCTTCTATAATATTTTCCTCTTTTATAAATTGTGTGGACATTGTATATGTAGCTGCATAGAACAATCGTTTCATCGTAGGTTTGAGAGGAAAAAAGATTTCTTGAATCCTTTGTTTCATGTTTTACTTTTCTTATTCTTCACATAATAATGCCGTTTACTTCGTTTCCTTCACTCCTATGACTTTCGATTTGTAATTTGTTCATGCTTTTTAATTTCTCTAGTTCTCTTTTCCTCAACTATGCCCTTGTTTTCCTAAACAATAAAAACGCAAATTTGAAACTAAGATATCATTAAAAAACCTCACCTACATTTCTCTTCTCCGCTAATGGAATTGTTAACAGTACTGAGGTTAATCGAATATCAAATTTTCCGCCAAAAGTTTTTATGATTTAAGGAAATGCCAGGTTTTCAGAAGAAAATCCTTATGCCATTAAAATGCATCTGGATGTGTAAAATTAAATAAGTATAGCTAACACAAAACTTTTTTTATTAGCTAACAGTAGTGATATACTAAACTGGACAAGCGAACAGGTTTCTTTCTCACTCGAAAAAAAAATTTACAGAGAAACAACCAATTACTCTAATTGCTGACAGGCAGACGAATCGATTTTTGACAGTTGCGAGATGCATTTTAGGTAATAGTAGGATTTAGGTAAGTTCACAATGGGATAATTAACAAATCACGGATAGATAGCTCAAAAAGAGATTGATACAATATAACAAAATGCTAAAAACTGGAGCCTTAAGTGGTGACACGGAGTCTGTTATACTTCACGCATAGTGTTTCAACGCATAACTCTCACCACAATTTAAATGCACCCCCCTCCCCCTTAAGCGGTGCTCTCTTAGACTTTAGCCTAATTTTAATCATGCAAAGAGCAGCATTAGGCCGTTTTCTATTCTCGAGTTAGTACGGTTGCGGAGTCTGTTATTGTCCATGTCACTAGGCATGTTAATGTTCGCATCTATGGCAAATTCTTCCACAATAGTAAATCCTCTCCATCCAGGATTTGAGGAACCATGTAGCAAATTATTAAATGAAACAAGCAGTGATGTGTAAAAGATGATCAAGAGAGTTATATTTGCAGCGATCGCGAAACTGAGAGTGAACAGATGATCTGGCCGATGGGGAAAATATTAAATCAAAATCTTCAACCGAACCAAACAAAAAAATGTTTAGTTTTTCAGGAAAAGCCGCTTTAAATGCAGCAATATGGAAGCAACGAGGAATGGACGAACATCCCAACGTAACGTCATTTGAATTCGAATAGTACGACTTGAACTTGACGATGTATGTAAGCCATCCGTAATGTTATGTCGACAAATTAATCTCTTAGGTACAATTTAATAAATACCTGGACCAATAAAAAATTAGCTAAAATGAGGGAAATATATAAAAGAACGAAGTCTGAATTAGCAGATATAGATCAGATAGAGGCTAAGAGCGTTTTGGGGCCTATTGCTTTACATGTCAACATTCAAAGCGAATGATGAGGATTTGCGTAGCCTCTTTGCGATAAATGACATGGGAGGGGATGTGATTAGAGCAGTGATGGCACTGAAGGGTTTACTTTTATCAATACTGGCTTGCTTCGATCAGGGATGAAAGGAAAGCTCAGACCAGTTATATAGGAGTTTTTTATGGTGTTAATTACGAACACTCCAATTGCATGCTTAGTGGGTGTTCCGACACTTGTTGCATTTCGGGAAAATTGCACTTTCAAGATATACTGAGTACGATAATATATGCGAGTAGTTAAAAAACTAGTAATAAAAAGGCTCTGTACGGCTTTACGAAGGACTGCACCCTTGTTTTGTATGTACCGCAGAAGAAAACAGCAGTTGTTCTAGTTTATTCGGTACATCACAGCAGAACTGAAGATATTAATGTGTTACAGAGAAAGACAAGTTATTTTATTGATACAACCCTATAAAAGGCGGAGTGGATTGAGTGTATGAGAAATGAGTTACGGTCGTCGAATAAGGCGCTGGCCATCAGCGATTTTTCATAGAGTAGTAGATGTAGGTAGCGCTAACTCTTCTATTATGTATAAGACCCAACCAGAAAATTCTAAATATACTTTTGTTGAAAAATATAGCAAACCTCAGGAAAAAAGAAAGATCTTTTATCCAACGTATCCGGGTTATTCCTGAACTTGAAATTGTGGAAGAGGGGCATTAAATACACAGTGTACTATGCCATCATCCGCAGTTGTTAAGTTCGAAATATGACAATCCAATTTTGTTTTCATTTTAACTTGAGATAAACTAAATAAAATTCAAACTACTCAATATAGAAATTAGGCTACATTAATTAGAAATGTATAAAATAATAAAAATAAAAATGTCGCATCAATAAATCACAGATTACGCAACGAAACATGGTTACATATACGTTAGTATACAAAGCATTAAACCAGCCTAAATTAGTAAAAAGAAGACAGAGCGAAAGAAGTTAACTAAGTGTAATCGAAAAAATTTAAAGGAACTATTAAAAGCTCACGAAAAATAAGGAAGATCGTTAAATCGCAAATTTATAACAACGTCATGGTGTTGATAGACGCAACCTTTTTCAGTTATTGGAAGGATAGCAGATTGTGTGGAGAATCATCGTGCATTTCTAACTAATACTGCTATAAAAATACGAAATAAAATTTGCTTGCTCGCCTTAGAATAGTAGAATGCAAGCAAATAAGGTTTATAACTTTCAGAAGACATTTAAAGCCTATAAAACTATTTTTGTTGGAAATATGTCTTCATTGTAAGTAAAATGTGCAGTTATAGTTTCCTTTCCAGTTAGATAATGAATTTTAAGCATTTGGTATCTTTTACCAAAAGCTTTTACAAGGACTGAAGTTTAGGTAATCTCAGGTAACATGGAAGGTTTTCGACGGTAAATTAAGGCCCTAAATTTCTATATTTTACTTTAATGGAAATCTCGCTTACTCTACTGACATTAATATAAAAATTATGTATATACTAGATTGTCTAATTTATTAAAATAGACAGTTCGCATTCACATTTCCCTTCGCACTGTTTAGTAAACTGTCTATTAAAAAGTAACATTTATACGAGAAAAAAAAAATTTAACCCATTATATTTCAGCATCATATTTATAGAATACTCGACATTTTCTGCATTACCAGCATTCGGAAAACCAACCGACCGACATAAATCAATTAAAAAAAAATAATAGATTTTCAATATGCATTTTTTTACAATAATCGTTTTCAATTTAAATATGAATAATTATTTCTCCAGTTCTGCTAGCATGGTAAGCGATTATTAATACATTACATAACAAGTGTTGAAAATACTACTTTTTAAAAGAGGAGGCTTTCAGCACGAAGCATTAATCGAGTGCGGAAGTCTTCCAAGGTTGAACACGTACTATCACGTGAGTGAAATTATTCTACGACCGTGCGGGAAACTGAACTTTACCGCATTTAAGTGTGGAAAATTGTACGTACTTGGGCTTTTTACATATTTTCTCACACTCACTGCGGAAAAGTAGTATGTTGAAGGATTAAAATAATCAAAAGAGAATCAACTCACTTTGAATCACATTTTACGCTAATATGCATAAACACTAGCCATTATTACTTTTTACTATTTTATTTTGGAAGCAAATTTACCCAATAATTGCCGTTTTAATATTGTATGTATAAATTAAATTTTTGAAAACTGCATATCCGAAGAAATTATGTCAAAAAATAACAAGGGGTTCCTCAGTAACTATGTCTGTATAATAAACAGAAACAAATGCGTCGAAACCAAAGTAACGTCAATCTATTAACACATTTGATTCACATTTTTGTCAACCGAAGCTAATTGGACGAGAATATCTAGTGGAGTATAATCATTTTTGTGACGGAAAGTTCCGAATATGATCTTCCTGACGGCAAGGACCGTCAATTTGGATTTGTTGCCTACCAAATCGAAGGAGAGATAAACAGTTCACACATTTTAAGTCTTGGTGCAATAAAAATAGCGTAAAAATCCTGAAAGAAGAAGTCTTCTTGGCTTATTTCTCTGAATTAAATAAGGTATGTACGTCGAAGACTTTGTGGAGCAGGTACTCAACGTTAAAAAGTACTCCTAAACCTTCTAAAGAAACAGACTCTAGGTTTTAATACAAAGAAGTCAAAAATTTTCCTCAAAGACGATATCGCTAAGTTCATAAACAAAGCACCGGATAAATTATGTTTATAAAAAAAGCAGCCGTCATTTTTAGCTTAGCCGTAGCCTGTCGCCGAGAAGAACATACAAAGATGACAATTGATGACATAGAAGATAGAGGCAACCTTCTAATTGTAAGAATTCCCAACACTTAAAGCGTTGCGAAATTGTCTAATTTTGATATTCATTAAAACTTCGAAATGTCACTCTTTTAGGCACTAGGGCCTAAGCAATGAAAACATTTATTTATTATAAATTTTAATGTTACAATTATGTAAATTGTTAAAGTGAATACTAGAGGCCTCCAGATTTTCTTCTCAAAGAGCAATGCAAGTAACAGTAGTCGGAATGAACAAGTTGCTATTACTGGCAATGCTAATAGCTTCTGATTCTGCGTGAGCTTTTTTAATAATATATTTGACAAATCTTTCTGCCTTATGATTCTTTTTGCTATTTTGTTTTTCTGCTCAGTTGAATATTTGACATAACATTTGGCAACTGATGTTAATCGCCAACCTCCATTTGCTTTAAAAGTATCATGCCCGCTCCACAACCTGCCAAGATTGTTGCAGAGCTGCGCCGGAAGTAATGGCCAGTGTATTTATTGTCGTTGGAGAGTTCCAGGAATTCCGCTATCCTTCTTGGGATACCCCCAATTGGCTTGATTCCGACTTGCAGGGTACAGCATTTACTACTTTGATATGTCGAGAAAAATCGCTGATGTATCATTTTAAGTGGAAGAAGTTTTACATACTTACGAAATATATATATATATATATGACTCTTATAAGAAAAGGCACCACAATCTTAACAGAATGGTACACAAAACAAACATGGTCAGGAAGGTACTTAAATTATTACTCAAATCATTCAGTTGCGCAAAAACACAGCGTCATTATTGGACTAACTGACCGCGCCATTCATCTAACTTCACCTGAGTTACGACCAAAAGCTTTGAGAAAAATGAAAGAGACCTTAATCTTAAATAATTTTAAATCAGAAGACATAGACCAACACAAATTTTATAACAATTTGAGATCAAAAAAAAAATACAAAACGACATTCAAGAAAATGGAAAAAAAAATACGTAGCCCTCCCGTATACAAACGGACTGTCAGAAAAAATTAAGTATATTTTGGGAAAACATTACATTATTACATGTCACAAAGCTCATAACACATTAAGTTCACTATTTACAAAGTTAAAGCCGACAACCCTTGTTATGAAAAGATCAAATATTGTTTATTCTATTCCATGTACAAACTATCCTAAAAAATATATCGGTATGACGACTCAACTACTAAAAAATAGATTGAACGGTCGCAAATATACCAAAGATGCTTCAACTGCTCTCGACAAACACCAGAGAGAAACCAAACATGTTTTTAATTTTAACGGAACTCAGGTCCTCAACCAAGATCAAAATTACCAAAAACTTAAAATAAAAGAAATGATCGAAATTAAAAAAGTGACTGATTCAGTTAATGACAGAACGGACGTTGGGAATCTGAGCCTAATGTATAATAATCTAATCCTTCAACATTAGAAACCAATTGTATTGGCACTCTTAAATACATTTAATTAATCCAAGACGGTATATCTAATAAAAAAGGGAAAAAAATTGCTGATAAAAACATATCCCTACACGATTGACCGAGGCATCGCAAATATCTATGATAGCAGTATGGCTTTCTTACCATTCTCATCTGCTATCTGACTTATGTTCAGGGTATGTACAATTTGAAACTATTTATTTTTGTGTTAAATGTTGTTCAAGTATTGTTCATTCAGAGTTTACACTGTATGTGGTCGTAATTTTAATTTTATAATTTAGACGGAATAAAGACACAAAACAATTTTTGAAAATGCTCAAGAAAAATGAGCGAAACGTCAAACTTTTGAAATGAGTGTTTAATTTAAGAGCCTATACCCAAGATTAATAAAACATTCTTGAAACATGAGTTTTTGTGTTCGGAATTTTGATACTGACAATGTTTAATGGCATGTACTATCAAAAATGTGATTTCTTTCCTCCTACATGCCTCAAATACTCCAACGATTAATACAACTTTGGTTAACAGGAATTCTGTATCATCGGCTTGTTTCATAAAGTGTTCTATTTCGAGCGCTGTAAATATTTTTGATTTCTTGCTAATATCTACGTTTTTGTTCAGGTGATTTATGGTGCGGAGCAAAGTTGACTGCTTTAAAGTACTGGATGGGCTCAAGAAACAGGTTAGTAATACCTTTTCTGTAAGTCTCAGCAGGTTTTCCTTTCGCCCCGGTTCCAAAGTGCTGTAGGTGCTTTAGTGTAATTTTCTTCCAACGTATTTGATGATATCCGTTATGATAACAATGGCCATTTTATAGAGTCAGGGGGGCAGCGAAGAAGATGTTAAGGCAAAAATTGTCAGTCAAACCCGAGTAACTCTTTACCAATAACATTTTATTACTTGCCATTCAACATGATCATTTCATTTTAAATCATTTTGAATGGTAAGTAATAAAACGTTGTTGTAAGTATGCAGCGAAGAAGATGTCAAAGCAAAAATATGAATTAAACCATTAGCAATTTGTATAAAATGCAAAGTAATCGTTTGCAAAAAACGTTTAATTACTTGCCATTCAAAATTATTATTTTATTATAATAATCGTTTTGGATGGTAAGTAATAAAAGGTTGCTTGCCAAGAGTCACTTGACATTTGACACAAAATAATTGCAGCAGTTTGACATAGTAGCAGGACTGCACATTTATTTATATAACTTTTTATATTGTACGTTTTTTTAAATATATTTTCAAAATCATTTAATTATGAAATATTATACACCCACAACGAGACGTTCAACCTTGGCATCAGCTTCCAACGTATTTGATGATATCCGTTATGATAACAATGGTAATTTTGTGGAGTCACGAGGGCAGGTAGACAAAAATTGTCAATCAATCCATTATTATTTCGAATAAAATGCCAACTCCTTGCAAATAACATTTTATTACTTGTCATTCAAAATTATCATTTCATTACAATAATCCTTTGCATGGTAAGTAAGTAATAAAACGTTGTTTGCAAAGAATCACCTTATATTTTACACAAAATGGTAGTGGTGACAAAGTAAGTGAACAAGTAAATGAACAATATATGTATTTTTAGAATATACAAAATACCAAGTAACTCTTTGCAAACAACGTTCTGTTACTTACCATTCAAAATGATTATTTCATTACAATGATCGTTTTAAATGCTAAGTAATAAAACGTTGTTTGCAAAGAGTCACTTGGGATCTTATACAAAATGATAGTGGTACAAGACAGTAGATTAACGTTAAATTTGTTTAAATAATTTCTCAAATCTATGTATATTTTTTATATAAATTTCTACGACGGCGTGACGTTCAGGTTTGGCATTAACTTCGTGCGTATGGTAATGATGAACATTTTATGGAGTCACAGGTACAGCTAAGAAGATATTAGGACATATATTATCAATTAGTCACTAACATTTGGTACTTAATGTCAAGTAACTCTTTGGAAACATTGTTGAATTACTTGCGAGTCACCATGATGGTTTCCATTATGATTGTTTTGAATGGTAAGTAGGGTTTCCAACCGTTCTCCAGCCGGGAGAACAGTCCTGCTTTGAACGAAAATGTGTATTTTAAAATTAAAAAAAAACTGCGAAAGGCGATAATAAAAATAGTGAGTTAGTATCTGCTAATTGTGAGAGCAAATGGTAGAGTTTTATGAAATTATTAAATCGAATGAAAAACATTTGGATGCAGCTAAAAGCCAAAAAAAAATTATAAATTTAAGTAAAAACCTGAGGCTGTATATATTACAGAGTTATGCTCTATCCCTTTAGTTAAGAGTTACGTACTTTTTATTTTTGTAAATTTCCAGAAAAACTTTGTTTTTATGTTAGTATTTTTAGTTTAATTTTGTGTTAATTTAAAAACTGTGTACTTAGTTAAACATAATGTGTTTCATTTAAATACGTTTTTTATTCTAACGAGTTTCTAATAACTTTTATTTCTACTAATTTTTCCTTTCATTTCGAATTTGCGTGCAGCTCTCATCTGGAGGATATGACCTCCTTTCGCGATGGCATCACTAATTGTTTACAAAGGATCACTAATTAGTGGTTTAACACGGTAGAAGAGCGTTATTTTCGTTTAAAGATATTTTAAATATGAGTACAAACTCCCCATTATATTTACTTTCATCAAATTAGTTATATTTAAAACTATATTCATTCTTCAAAATACCAGCGTTCTATTTGAAGCACGACTCGTATTTTCCAAAATTACTACTTGGACTTTTTACGTTTTAATTCTTAAATTAAAATATTAAAAAAGACAGTTCAACTTCAAAGTTGGTACTTAATGGGTAAAATAGATTTGATCTAAATGCATGCCAAGCAATATGTTTATTTTTACCAAAAATGTTATGGTTGACATGGATATCATATTTTTTAAGCGAACAAAAATATGCAGAGATTTTTTAAAATGCTGTATCAAATTAAAATGATTTTTAAAGGATCCTTGTGATATAATCTAAAATCATTCAAAGTTTGGGAAAATGTCTGATTAGTAAAATAATATTTTAAGCGAGATAAACACACATTTGTAATTCTCAATTTTTTTTGGCGAAACTAATTTCTAAACAACTTTTTTTAATATTTGCAAAAGTTTTCGCCTAGGGTCTAATTGATATGCAATTTCATGTAAATTGATTTTTATTAACCGTCGAATTATTGGTAATGTTATCTTATTGACAAAAAATAATGCTTTTCATCATTTCCATTGTACTTCTTTGTGACTCGCTTAATTCAAAAGTAAAAAACCTTTTTTTTAGTTAGTGAGTTTTAAGAGGATAAAAAGGAAATTGACACGATATGATTATAATAGGAAACTAATTTTTCGAACTGAATTTCGCACCCGGTTTTGTTAAATTATTTAACAAAGCCTCTTTTAAAAACAAATATTGCTAAAATTCAATTTCCTCGGAATTTTAGAAGAATATCTACTTCGAATATATCATTGTTATTATAAGTATGTATAAAATTATTTGAAACAATTTCACGGGTATAATGTAAATTTTATCTTAATTTGAACCCATCATGATTATGAGCTCTCATATTTTGATTCACATAAAAATATAATATATATTTCGCCTCCTATATTTCAGTTGCTCCACCTAAGTTTGGGTTGTACATTTTCGGCAAAATCAGAACTCCCTTCTAGCTATCGATCAATGCCACAATATTGGCTTCTACTTAAACTTGGAAATTATTTTTTCATTTGTTGATTTTATACGATTTAACTGGTAAAATATGTATTTAATATGACTAGTTAAAGTTCATAAAAAACTCTCTAAAATCATCAAAGTGAAATATGTGGAATTGTGACACGAATTTGCCATTAGCCAATGTTCAACTAGGTATAATATAGTCATTGTATGGGCACTGGCACTAACTGGTTGACAGACTAACAATTTATATCGCATCCAAGTTAAGAACGCTGTGAAGTTATTGGTTGCTTTTGAAATCTAGCGCAAATACCGATGCTTTGAATCTGCTTGGAAATTTACTATTCTATTAAATGTCGATAATAATAAACACATAATAATCACTTAAAGACGCTAGCAATGATAATTCACTGGAAACATTAACTCTTTCTCGCGTAACGTTTTCCAAAAATTGTGATAACAATTTTCACTTTCTCCTTTTGCTCGCAAACTAGCAGTATAATATTCCACGCACACTCATCACAAAACTACACCACAGATGGTTCACCCTCATAACCCTCATCAGGACTTTCCGTCAAAACATCATTGATATTTTCAATTGGTAAGTTCGCTGTTAGGTTTTCACTCTTGGCAGCTGCACTGACACTAACACTAATACTCTCACATTCATCTTCAGTGTCCGTTTGCGCACTGGCACACTTTTTTGAAACACTCTGTATGCTCTGAGGGTTTACTGGTAGACATTGTGGCCAGTTGACCGAGCAGCAAGGTATGGATGATAAAGGAATGTTAGCGTTCGAAGGTAAGATGTTTGGCGATTCTACTTGGCGAGGTACCGGATACCCATCTGCTGTGTATCTGTAATGAGAGAAAATTTATAAATTAGTAATATATGTTGTATTAAAGGAATGTTTAAATAATATAGATGTAGTATAGATTTTTTGCCATTGCTATAAAATGGCTGTCAACTTGAGTTGCGGAATTCGTCATTTTATGTTGGATATTTAAGTAAACTTAAATATCCAGTAGAAAATTAAGAAGAGAAAATATAAAACCTAACTCGAGGCACTTATTGAAAATTGTTTAATATTCTGGAAAATTACTCGCTAAACCTAAATTCCCTTCGACCGAAATAATAAATTACTCTGACCTCCCAAAATGTCTAAAGCAGTGAAGGAAATTAAAGCTGTTCCCTAAGGCCGCTTTAAAATATTAAAGTATTGATTAATATTTTATTTCATGGTAGAGTCCATTTCTTGCTTACGGTAGTGAACTAGTATTAAGTATCGTGAAGTCATAAAAGCAAAGACCTAAGTTAAATAAAATTGAAGCAGCAGTTTTCATTTTTATTCAGAACAGCTTGCACTGCATAATAGCATCTAGAATATAAAAAAGTGTAATAAACATTCTCCGTCTTTACCTCAAAATTTAACTATTCAACAAATCTAGTAATTTATATCTCTTCTTTTAAGAGAATTTGGAATTAGTTGCCCCAGAAAAGTGATTTTCCGTTAAGGTTAATGATTTAGTTACTTTTGGAATTCACATTAAGCAAAAACTTGTTTTTAAAATGACCAAAGGAATGTGATCAAAATTTAGATAAATTTATCCCTAATGGTAAAAATTGTCATAAAGGGTTAGCTCGTAGTACATTATAATCCAAGAGGGAAAATGTTTTATTGCTGGCCGAGGATTACATAGTATACCGGGACGCCGAGGCGTCGGCGTCGTCCCCTCGCGATAAACTTAATCTCGACACAGCAATGACTTTTCCGTCGAGGATTGTAAACAATTTTTTCTTCAAACGTCAGTAAATCCGTCATTACTCGACTGTGTAGGCGGCCGTGAAGTTTCGTTTTTCCTCCGCCGGAGCTTTACTTTTCACTTTTCCGCCGGCGGAGGTAAAAGTGTTACCATAGCAACATAGATACAATACAAACAGACAGCAAAATAAGCGTCAACAACTCAAGATTTATTAAACTACAATTTGTATTTATCACTCAATTTGTGACTGCATTTCTAAAAATCACTAATTTAGGAACAAATTGGTTATTATTTAATCGAACTTACTCAACAACTGCTTCAATACGGAATTAAAACGCAATCGGAGACGCATTCTTAAAAAATAATTATTGTTGACAGTGTCCACTGAGAGCTTGATGTTACATTTCACCGACACCGTTCTAGGCAAGGCCACCTACGACCGTGGTCTAAGCCGCCTTGCGAACCCATTTATCTTTAATAAGAATTAGATATTATTACTATTAAAAAGAGATGTTTTTGCATTAATTTGTCGACATTT
>MU182231.1:152802-189870 GCA_016904865.1 Pissodes strobi
TTAAAGCAAAGTGAATTTTTGACATCTGAACATGCTGATTATTACGACGCCAACTAGCAACTGCCCTTTTCCATCCATTTTTCAGTGGTCTAAAGCTCGAAACATCGGCAGGCTGTAGAATTCTGGTAGCGTTCGGATATAAGGATATTAGGATGATTTGAAGATTACTGCAAAGTTCACTAAGTTCAAACGTTTGATGAGTTTTATGCCCGTCTACGAAGAGAATAATTGGGAATTGTACTTTTTGATTTACTAAATAGGGATGTAATACATTTAAAATATATTCATAGAATAGCTCAGCTTTCATCCAACCGTTTTCACTTGCACCTATACCACATCCTTCTGGAACGGAATATTTTTTGGTAACCTTTTATAGGGATATATGATCATCGGTGAAGTAATGCATCCCGACGCCGAAAATGTAAACATAACGGTAATATTCGATTTTGCTGGACCTTGTTCAATTTGATAAACATTTCTGGTACCTTTCGGGGCGACAACTTTATCTTCTTTAGGACATAAAGCGAAGCATGTCTCATCACCGTTATATACCCTAGTGGGGTCGTCTAAAACACTTAGCAAATTATTCTCCCTCAGATAGGCTTCGATGTTTTTAAACCAGTTTTTTATATCGTTTACAGAAACATTTCCACTGGCGTTCGTAACAGCTTCTGGAGTTCGACTAGTTAAATTGGGGTGCCTCTGAAGAAAAGATTTATGCCAATTATCACCAGGCAAATTATCTTTAAAGGGAGTTTTCCTAGGTTGTTTATCGAGAAATCCTTTAACTGATAGCTGAATGTCTTCTTTCTTCTTAGGAAATCCTTTGCTATGGCTTTCAAGAATCCAGGACACTAGCAGATCCTCTTCTTCTTTAGATAAGTAGGTTTTTGGTCCATGTTCAGTTTTTGTAAACTTCTCACTCAGGCGAAACTGCAGCGCAGAGCGGGGCACCTTATACTTTATAGCTGCCGTTTTTTTTTGGCATACCATTGCCGATATCAGTTAGAGCACTTTGAATAGACTCTTCAGTGTACTTTTTTATGTACGGACAGGTTTTCTTTACTTAGGGCATGGTATTCAAGCCTGGAAAGAGGAATGCCAATAACTAATTTTTGCATTTAAACCGCCAAACTGAGTTATTGGCAGAAGTGCCAATCATTAAAATGTGTCTGTATTTTACGCCAATTGTTGGCACTCTAAAAAAGTCAAACGTTTCTACATAGCCCTAAATCGAAATATATGCAACAAGTGATGAACTTACCTTTTGATTCTGCTAAAAAACTGAGCACTTTCTTGTAAATATCGTAAGATTTTGACCATGAATGGACAGGCGATGTGTCATCTTATGTAGTTGCGGTAAAACTAACCCCAACAAGCTTGCAAATGAGATTCCCGCGTAACACATGTTGCCATATTTCCAAAAATTTTATAACATACAGGTAATATGCGATACGACCTTAGCAATTTAATTAAAACCGGATGAGTGCCAATAATTGGCGGGGTGCTAACAATTGGGTTACTCTAATACTCCTATATCATGAAAATTCACGCATATGGGACATCAACAAAAAAATGACGCTTATGATTATCTAATTAAAAATCTTTGAAGAACCGTTTTCAAATACGGGCCCGGAATTGGTTATAAAAAAGATATTGTCACGGCTAGCCACCATCCGAATGTTTTTGTGCTACCCCGCCAGCCGCAAAGATTCAGGAATTGTGGAATTCTCTCGATGCCTGGTCGAGAATAATATAGAACCAGGCAGAACCCGTGTTCAGTTAGTTAATCGTTGAGTGTTGAATTCTAAAGAGCTATTAGGTGTAGAGTTATAAGCGTAGGTTAGTGTGTTTAATTGCATAGAGTGATAAAGAATAAAGATAGTATTATTGTAAAATAGTAGAAGTTGTGATTTCGTCAGAACCTACCGGAAAACGTAGCATTTGGTGTCAGAAGTCGGATTGTGAAAAAGCGAGACTTGTGAAGTGTTCTTCGAGGAGAGCAGAGGGTACAAGTATGTCAACGAAGCCGTTTTGACTGGTGGATTCTGAGAACATTTTATAACATTATATGGTCAATACAAGGGAACAAACGGCAGAAATGGATCAAATAACTAAAATGTTGGCCGATTTCATGGAAAATCTAAATTCTGAAAGACAAGCAGAACAGGACAGGCTGCAGAAAATTTTGCAAGACCAAGAAGATAATAGGCAAACAGAACAGGACAAGTTTCAGAAAATTTTACAAGATCAAGAAGAGAAAAAGCAAGCGGAACGGCAAGAGGATGAACGTAGAAGGCAAGAGAATCGGAAAAAAGATGAATGTAGAAGGCAAGCAGAACAGGACCAGCTTCACAAAATTTTACAAGACCAAGAAGATAGAAGGAAAATAGGAGATAATCAGTTTCAGAAATGGATGCTGGATGTAACTGTAGGCGAGCCAGAAAAATTGCAGAAAATATTGGACGGGCAAAATGAGAAATTTGAAAAAGAAGTAAACGATATACAAAAAGAAGTTGGAATTGTACAAAAAGAAGTTGGGAATGAACAAAAAGAAGTTGGAAATGTACAAAAAGAAGTTGGAAATGTACAAAAAGAAGTAGGAGACGTACAGGAAGAAATGAAGGATCTACAAGCAGAAGTTACCAGACTAAAAAATCAAGGATCCACCGAGAGGGTATTCGCCACAGGATATAATATCAAACATCCAACGTATGACGGTCAAACATACTGGATATTTCAAAAGGGACTGTCGAGTTCATACATTTCGGGAGCATCTAGAAGTAAGACTGTGTAGCTAAAATGCTATAAATCCGTGCTATAGATGTGGCAGGACTGGACATTTCAAAAGGGACTGTCGAGTACAAAGATTCCGGGAGCCACTAGAAGCTAGACCATGTAACCCAAATGCTATAAATCAGTGCTATAAATGTGGCAGGACTGGACGTTTCAAAAGGGACTGTCGAGTGCAAAGGCTCCGGGAGCTACTAGAAGATAGGCCACGTAACCGAAATGTTTCAAATGTGGCAGGACTGGCCATTTCAAGAGAGACTGTCGAGTACAACTACGGTCTATATCTCCATCCAGAGACGCTTGCAGTTCAGAGTCAAGTCAGGAAGAGTTAAAACAATTTAACTTTAAGGCTAAGCACAGGAAATGAAGACGGCATAATAATACAAAGGCTTTATCCAGAAGGTCATGCGAGGATAATTATAAACATTGCCAAAGAATAGACCAACGAGAAGGAATCACTCCCATTAGGCAAATCAAGTTTAAAAATGATCAGCAGTGGACCACAGAGCAACTAAAGAAAGATCGGATTGAGGATAGTGAAATAGTACTACTGCTAAAAGCTAAAGAAAAACGTCTACCAAGACCAAGCTGGAGAGATATTTTGAACGGAGGGATTTACTTTTAAATCTCTGTGGGACGTGGGATGGTTAAACGAGCCTGGGAAAGCGCCGATGGAAAAGTAGTGAAGACGCAGTTAGTGGTACCTAGGAAGAGGTTATCGGAAGTCCTGGAAGAAGTACATAATGGAAAGTTTGATGCTCATCTGGGTGTTAACAGAATGATTGACAAGATCCGCGACAGATTTTACTGGGTCAACTACTGCCAGGATGTGAAATCATGGTACCGGCAGTGTTCAACCTGTGCCTAAGTCAAGGACCTGAGACAAGATCTAGTGGAAAGATCAAACAGAATTATGTGGAACTACCGTTTGAACGTCTCGCCAGTGACCGAATGAAGGCCCGATATGATCTCCAAGCTAAGTGTATGGGATTTCAGATGAACGATAAAGTCTAGTTATATAATCCGCAAAGGAAGAAAGGAATATCTCCCAAGCTAACGCCAGTATGGGAAGGGCCCTATACAGTCGTCAAAATAATTAATAACGTAGTGTATAGAATTCAACGTAGCCCAAGAAGCAAGCTGAAAGTTGTCCACCTCGACAGGCTCAAAGCATATCACGGACATGAAGTAGCTGATCGAGTTGATCGGTTATAAGAGGGAGGCTATGTCGCGGCTAGCCACCATCCGAATATTTTTGTGCTGCCCTATAGAACTAGCCTTGTCGCGTCTACGTATAAGTCATCGCCGGCCGCGAAGATTCAGGAACTGTGGAATTCTCTCGATGCCTGGTCGAGAATAATATAGAGAGGCCTCGCTTCGTCAGGAGTAATCGTGATAGATTTTAGTTTGTATATGAATGCCAGGCAGAACGCGCGTTGAGTTAGGTAATCATTGAGTGTTGAATTGTAAACAGCTATTAGTTGTAAAGTTATAAGAGTAGTTTAGTGTGTTTAATTGTATAGAGTGATAAAGAATAAAGAGAGTATTACTGTAAAATAGTATTAACGTAAAATAGTAAAAGTTGTGATTTGGTTTAGAACCCACAAGAAAAACGTAACAATATCATCTTTATGAGGATCTTTTTGCACCAAAGATGCGATTTATTAGTGCATAAAGAAGTTGGATACCAGAAAGTATTTTGTGGTTCTTTAATTTATTGCCCTTCCTCCACGAGTCTCGTGAAGCGGTATCTTCATTAGAAACAAGTAACCTAAATAATCAGTCACATAACAACATCATGTTAATTTGATCAACCTTTTGGCTATTGGTTGTAATTGAACAGCAGTAAATACGAGACAGAAGTTTTGAGATTGCCACCATTACAATGCCTTATTTGTTAATTACACGGGAACAACTTCCATCACGGCATCTCTCCCAGTATTTAGATGGATTGATAACTGAACCACGTGAAAATTCAGGATCCATTGGCAAAAGAATAGCTGAATATTTGCAGCTTCAAATAAGAAACTTAATTCCAATTGAATCAGACTTACCAGAAGTTGACGAGACACATTTAAGTACATACCAGAAATCTTTGTTAGAAATATTCCGAACTACTATTATTGGTAGTTGCAGTAATATCTTAGCTCGACGGAACCCTGATAAAATATCCCATTCGCGACGGTTGACGGCAGCAATGGGTTGGAAAGATCTTAAAACCTTGGTGGAGCATGTTTCGAAAGTGTATACTCCAGTAACATTCGTTTAACGATGACGAACGAAAACGTATAAGAGAGCCTGCTTCAAGGAGGATCCAAAAATCAAGATTGCCTAACAGAATCAGGCAACTTAAGATACCACATTTCAATTTTGAAGCAGAAAACTACATAGAGCTAATATCCTGGCAAGATTGCAATTTAACGGAAACAGCACTTAACTCGGAACACTGAACAAATGAACTAAAAGTTATGGTAATTTCTGAGTGTCTGAAAAACGATGAAAGCCTTATGGAATATGCAAAGTTTCCCGATCACACGAAGGCTATTCAAAGATGTGTTAAACTAGCAACGGAAGCGTCTTCAGCAGCATAAAAATCATTAACACAAATATTAGCTCGGTCCACCAGCACTTAACATCAAGTAAGCCCCATATTATAGCTCTATCAGAAACAAAAGTGAAATCAATTACAACTCATGTTCACTTGAATATACCCGGATATGACCTTTACTCCCCATTTCGACTTAACTCTGTTTTTATACAAGATGATTTATGTTACCAACGAGAGGAAACATACGAACCTAAAGGCTTCGATCTTATGTGGTTCAAGTGAAACACAAATTGAGCAATCAAATTCATTTGTTGCTCGTGTAGACCACATAGAAAATACCGCTATAAACGGCTTTTCTCATATCTTGGCAATCAAATTGATTTTCTGCAAATGAACTATCCAACGGCAGAAATTGCCATAGTAGGAGAGTTCAACGTGCATCGACCGGTTGAAACACTCCAACAAAAACGACGATGAAGGACGGGAAACAGAGGCATTTGTTATTAGTCATGGACTTACTCACCTGGTTGACGAACCTACCAGGATGCCTGAGCGTCAAAGAGGCTTTGCTAGACTCCTGGATCTATTCTTAATAGCTAATCTTGACCTCTACACCGTACCCGTCCAACATCCATTGGGGTCATCAGGACACAATCTTATCTCCGCAACCTGTGAACTTGCTATCAAAACACAGGTATCCCGAAAGGTTTGGCACTACAAATCTGCAAAGTTGCATGACCTTCACGAGTTTTAGGAATCAAAACACCTCTGAATCTGCTGATGAAATAACTCAAGTTATCCTTGCTGGTACGAAAGCCTTTATTTCCTCTTCTATGGAACGTATCTCAACCAACAAACCATGGTTTGAGAAAAACTTAAGTGCGGTCAATGCAAGAAATGCCATCTACCGCAAATGGCGCCAAGATCCGACAGCCGAAATATATTCATCGCGACTCGAAACCATTCTAAGCGGACCATTAACGAGAGCAATGAAGGATATAACGAGCAGATCAAAAACAAACTTATCAACTAACGGATCGAGATCCTTTTGGTCAGGTGTCAAAGCTGACAATCAGAGTTTCTCAAAGATGTCAGTCCCACGACTGACCAAATATGATGACTCAATAGCGGAAACGGCCAAAGAAAAAGCAAACATTCTTGCCGAAATGTTTGCATCATATTCTACCTTAGATCAATAATGATAGATTCCTCCAACTATCCCGAAAATCAATTCCTCAATGCCAGCTCTGGTACTTCGCCAACGTGAAGTGAAACGAATACTCAAAGGCCTAGACACTAACAAGGCCATATTACCGAATGGCGTTCGGGCAATAATACCTAAGAATAGTGTAACTCCACTCTGCAAGCTTTTCTCCCTATCATACATTTATTTTATCCTAGCTGTAAATGCGCTCAAGTGCAGCCAATGCCGAAGAAAGGTAAAAAAACGATTTTAAAGAATTACGGTCCAATTGCATGGAGAAAGTTCTCCGCTTCTGCAAGCACAAATCAACGGGAAATCTCCTGACGTACGTGACCTACCTGTGAGCCAAAGGCAGCGAGGCCTACGGCGAATCTCGTACAGTGCCTCTAAGCATTTCATAGGGTGTGGCATGATGGATTGTTAAGCAAATTGACAGCCTACGGAATACCACCAGTACTGCTTCTATGGCTTTCCAATTTCTTAAGGGTTCGAGAGAAAATCAGATTTCTACCATCAATGAAGATATCAAAGCCATCGTGGAATAGGGCGAGGAAAACAAATCTCCAGTTTAATGCAGGAAACACTCAAGTAGCTCTCCTCTCAAAAAAGCCAACACCGCCAGAAAAGCAACGTCCTGCGGTATTTGTTTTTTCTTAGATGATAGGACACAAACTGACTCTGACTTGCTTAGCTTGCTGGGCGTCAACGTAGAAAACAACATTTCCTGGCATAGCCACGTCACCAAAATCGCCAAGGCCGCACAAATGCTAGGAGCACTCTATAGAGCAAAAAAGTTGTATATACCTAATCAGCCCTTACTGCTCTATAAGGCCCTGATAATACGCATTTTAAGATCCTTTATAGGCGTAGGCGACTATGTGAAAATCGGCCTCTCTTATTGGTCGATCCATCTAGAAAAGATCCTACATTCGCGCCATATTCAAAATTAGAATCAAGGCATGTTGTCATATGTATTGAATGCAGTGGAATGTATTCGCGGAAACATATGCAAGCTGCTGCATATCCACTATAATACGGCTTTTGTTAAATATATCCTGGTTTTTATTTAGATAAAGCAAAATATATCGTAGAAAGTGCTGACAAAGTACGGACACGTATTACAACAAGTAATATTTCACTTTTCGCATGGGCCTCCGCTCGCTTCGCTCGCTACGGGGGCTCAAAAAAAAAAGGAAACTAACCAAGTTCTAACCCAAGACATACCCAAAATCAATGAAAAACTGTTTGACATATACATAACCTTAAAAAAAGCAACGGGGTTTGAACCCGGGCCGCTGAAGTGAGACCTAACCATCTAGACCTCTCGGCAACGAGGGCTGTTGGGACAAACTGATTGCATCGCGAAGACATAGCGCGAATGCAAGCGCCTGAGTCAACGCCACCTACACTAGGTGGCGCTGGAGTCAACTGTCAGGGATTACGCTAGATGGATCGACCAATAGCAGAGGACGATTTTCACATAGTCGCCTACGCCTGTAAAAGATCTTGAAATTCTGATAATACCGTCTCTGGAATACTCCCCCATGTGTGGACCTCGGCACCAAAACACAAGCTCAAGATATTAGATTCCATACAGAGGAGAGCAATCCGTCTTATGGATGCCCAGATTTAATTAAAGACCTTGATAGCCTTGAACATCAAAGAAAAGTGGCGGACCTCTTTACTATCGATACTACTACGGAAGGTGTTCGAACGAACTGGCACTTATGATTCCGCCTAGACTTCTGCCAAACAGAAACAACCGTCAGACACAACCTATTCATCACCTTACGATCCAGTTGCGAACACCTAGAAAGTTGCTGTTACAGGATTCCTTTTTCGGGAGAACAGCCCGCTCTGGAGTGAACTTAGTAACGTCTCTTCCGAAAACTACGACCTACAGCGTTTCAAGTTTAAAGTCCACCGTCATATCCGCACATTCACCGCTCCTTGAGTGGTATAGGCTTTTGTGCCGAACATAAAAAAAGGTTTGTTGCCATGATTCCAGAAATGGATTCAGCCTCGTAAATAATTCGATACCAAGTTACATTATTCTGTCAAAGAGTAAATATATTCGAGGGTATGATGGGACACGGGTTGAGCTCGATGTACAAGTACTTCCTCGCAGTAAGCTCTAGGATATTAAAATATCACTTTACCTACTTTAAAAATATAATATGTTGCATCACATAAACTATAATATAATTTCAATCAATTTCAAGCTGTTTAGGGAAGTGGAACATTTTGTTTGATATCCTTCATTTTTTGGGGCAAAGCAAAGTACCCATATAGGCCACTTTTCTGTGCTATTTAAAAACTGTCATCATTTTCGTTTCACTCTGCTCATAGTTTCTTATGTTGCAATTTTTTTATTTGATGATATTGCACTCCAAATAGACTAGACACTGCTCTGGCAAAGAGTTGGCTTAATTCAAGCTGTCTGTATTATTTTGAACATTTAGACACAATATTGTAAATTAAAAAAACTCCTCATTAACAATAAGATTTCTTAGCTTATCAAATTATTGCAATATGCATCGGTGCTGGAAAAAATCTCCTTACGCATAACTTAACGCTTACCCTTATTTCTGCAGGAGATTCTTAATCAATTATAAGTGACTGCTAAACCACTATTATCAAACCAAACAAATTTATTTATTTTTACTTTCAAATTCTTGCAGCTCACTTTGGCTACATAATGCAAAAATTGCGTAGAACGAAATTGCCCTAATTAACGAATCTATTTCCTGCAGTTGTGTGTATAAAATAATAACATAAATACTTCTGACGAATATTTACCTAAATGGCACACATTTGGGAATATAAAATAGAATAATTATAGTGTGTTTAGGTAGGTATTTATTTCGCATTAATTCATTATTTTCTTTAAGAGTATTATAATTTAAAAATATTTTGGTCCTAATTGACAAGGTATGTGTGCATTTGCGCACAAAAACTGAACTATCTCTTGTTAATAGAACCCTTCATTATTGGAATGTAAAACGAAATATTTGGTTAAACTTACCTTATATCGGTTGTGTGATAATGATCATACGGGGTATCGATACTTCGAGAAAGGAATTCCACTTCTCTCGAGTATCTCTTAAGTGGATTAGCAGCCGAATGCCTTTTCATTCGGCTACAAGGCAAAGTACGATAATATGACTCTTTGCTACAAGAAGATCGGCAAGGCATTTTCGGAAGCCCATAATCTACTGGATAGCCTTGAGCATCGACGGCGTGGCGTATGCCTGAAATAAATGGAACACGTAGATTAACTTATCGAAAATATAAAATATCCTCTAATTTCGCGGTAAGTATATTTTATAAGTGATATTTTCTCATGAAATTTACACTGATTTTATTAAAGGTAAACATTATTGATTAATATGATATAACATAATAAAATAGAAATGTTTTCAGTTAATAAAATGATTTTAAATGATGCATGAAATAACTAATGTCGCATAATATCTAGACTTATTACACAATAAAATAAGCCATTGATATGCGAAACATCAATTAAAAATTAATTCATACTAAGTTAACCCTGCGTAGTTTATTATATTTCGTTAATGACTAATCTTCATTTCTATGCATTTATGCTTCCTCATTTTATAAGGAAACATAATGTATGCTTGAGTATGACGTATTAGGGTCATAGGTTGGTTCTTGCTGTTTCAGTCATGAGTTAGTTTGAGCAAGATTTTGAAAATTTTCATTCATTTTCTTTGCTCTGGAATATCAATATAAATATGTATTATTCATAAATATAGATACTGAGATATCATATACGTCAGAATTTTTATAAAGATAATTATTCCGAACAGCGCACGCTGAAAATCAAGTGTTTTTATCTAATAATTGATATACTGCACATATTTTGCATATCAAATCTTCTATTTTTAAGCACTCAACGTACTATTTATGCAAATACATATAGTGCATCGATATGGGGTATCTTAGAGTTACTGGGACAAAGAGCAACTAGACCCCAGAATAACTTTCGAGCCAATAGTTAGTTATTAAAATATTCCTGGTTTAAGAAGTACCTATAAGATGTTAAAAGGAAAAATTTATTATTGAAAATAGGTACAATTGTTATTGCTTATGATAATTATAATTTAATTTGTCAAAAATAACCTAAATAAGGTACTGGAGAGGTTCAAAGCATGCTATTAATACTTATTTCCAAGTAATGAAGCTGCGCTAGGCATCAAAATGAAAAATAGGAACTTTCAACAAACAATGGGTTTATTTTAAACTCCATCTGACAGAATTTAAGTGGAAAATAGATTTATGATAGATTATTGTTGGGGATCTCTGTACGCTGGCTGACTGGCTACCTTTGGGTTCCTACGTTTTGGAGGACGATGCCGGAGATCTCTGGCAGCCTGAAATCTGTCCAGTGATATCACTGAGAATTGTTCTGAGTACGTCGCCGAGTGCGGTGCGGTACGTGTACTCAGCAATATATTGGACGATGTTTCCGCAGATCGAATGCGTTTTTGCATGCAGATTCATGGGCCAATTTATTACCCCTTAACGGTCCTGGTGGTTGGCGCTCTAATGCTGCGGCAGAAGGCTATATAGAAGACAGCAAAGAAAATCAGAAAAAGCGTTCCCTAATATTTTTGGTAACGTCTCAGACACTGATGGTCCGTCAACAAGTTCATGTACTTAAGAAATAAACTCACATCCTAGCATAAAATAACGCTGACGAAACGTTTAGTTGTCAACCGTTTTTCAAGATTAAAATAATGGAATATACAAAAATATTAAGGATAAAAGTTAAAAGGGCGAGCTTTCCCTTTGGGGAAAAGAAACCGAAGGAAGTTGCGAGAACTCTAACCCCGAATGGTTTTTAGACATCGCGACTTTAAATTCCATCCTCTGGGATTGTATTATATTGTTCCTTATTTGTATTATATTGTTCCTTATTTGAAGCATTAACAATATGCGTCCTTGTTTCTGATAATAGTTACAACCGATACTTTCCAATAGACTTAGGTTAAAGCAACATTATTGGAGAGAGTTTAATAAAATGACAGGGAAAATTCATAGATGATTCTCATCAATAAAATACAGTATTTCAGTTTAATATGTCATATTATGTATACCTGATATTTAATAGCTCTTATGGTTCATCGACATTTTGATTTTAAAAGTTGTTGTTTTAAAGTTTGACAATATTTTATCCGTGTTATGCAATGCTCATGTGGGGTCATAAGCCATTAGATGAGCAGGAATAGCAGGGGATTCAAAAGCTTCTATAACTAATTTACTTCCGACAAAAGCAGAACTAACCACCGTAAATTTATGCTCTGGCACTCAATACTATATGTATGTTGCTAGGGGATGATTATTAAAATTAATGAAATATTCTTAAAATAAATTTCAAAAACGAATTAGGAACATAATATTATGGAAAAGATAAATCAAGTTAAAAACAAAAACCATTTGAAATATGTTATAACTTTGCTCTGTTAAAAGTCACAGATATTTAAAATTATTCCAAGATACAAATACCAGTGATTGAGAAATTTCTTATTATTCGTAATGATCCATAATTCATCTAATTGTGGAGTGGTTCCCTTTTTATCTACATTTGCATTCTATATTTAAATAATGACGGTGGTTTAAGTAAACGTTCTACACTGATTGAATCTAGTACTGTTTTTCGAATGACAATTTTCCGAAAGACAGTTGTTCGAAGGACAGTTTTTCGAATGGACAATTATTCGAATGGATAATTATTCGAACGGATAGTTTTTCGAAAAGACAAATGTTCGAAAGGACCGTTTTTCGAAAATATTAAATTAGAGAAAACATGAAGATAATTTTGTTATGACAGGCGTATAGGCGACTATAATATAAATGTTAATAGGTATTATTAGGGCTTTGCATGGCCCTCGGCTCGCTTCGCTCGCTACGGGGGCTCAATCAACAAGAACTAACCAAGTGCTAACCAAAACTAACCCAAGACTAACCCAAACTAACCCAAAATTAGGAAAAAAGGTAAATTAATAAAAAAAAATAAACATAACATCTGTCGCGACCGATGGGGATCGAACCCGCAGCGCCGAAATGACAGGCAAAAACGCTACCTTCTACACTACCGTTGCAGAAATTTTGCTAAAACGGGACTAACTCAAACTAAATTAAAGATTCGAAAAATTGTCGATTCGAAGAATTGTGTTTTCGAAGAACTCTCCATTCGAAGAAATGTCGTTCGAAGAACTGTCGTTCGAATAATTGTCATTCGAAAAACCATCCGGATTCAACACTGATTAATGTTTAAACCATTTAAGTAACGTACAAATACATAAACTGCTTTATAGTTCTATGCTTTGTTGGTAATTATCATATATTTTTTACCTGCGTTGCGATTCTTCAATAAAATAATCATGAAACTTTTAAAGGTATTCTTTTCCGGTGTTTTTCCCATTATTTTCGGCAATAATTCCGATGTGACTTCAACTGGCAAGTAAGCAAAAGCCGCGTACATGCGCATGCGTAGTCTGACTTAAGGTGTTGGTACTATACCAGTTGAGTGTACTTGGCACCGAAGGTATTGTTTGAAGTAATAGTTACAACCATTTATTTGAATTTATTGAAAATAATCCTTCAGTGAAACTATAACAAATATATTGAAGTCTACCTTAAAAAAAGAAAATTTTCCATTTTAAAATTATCACAAATAATCATTCGGTCTCTTTCTTCTTGTTTGGAAGAGGACACACTACTGCTATTTTATTTATTTGGTCGTTATTGATTCGTATGAATACATGACATGTCTAGATTTCATCCATAAACGCAGCAATGGAAATAAATAATGCATCCTCTTCTTTTTGAGTAGCTAATACATTATTCCATTCCGACCCAATTATGTCATCAATAAAGAGAAGAGATGGACCATCTTTTAACACTGACGCTTCTGAACTTAACATAATTTCATCTGCACGTTTTGATTTGCCGAGCAACCCATTCCTTGTTCGGCGTATGCGATTCAACGTATGTTCCAGTGTAGCTGTCAATGATAGATTCAGTACGCCGTGTTAGTCTGAAAGAGATGCGGGTTTTTTAAGGAAGACCGGCATCATGGAGGCTCTCTAATGCAGGTTGGGGGCGCAACGGGCCCAATTGATGGCCTAAGTGCAAGGCCCGCTAAGGGCCAACCCTTCTGATACTGATACTGATGATATTTCGGTAATTCTTCTTCACATATTTTCATAATACAGCTCCTATTATCCTCCTCCTCGCGTGTTATATTTTATGAAATAGACATCTGCACTCTGACTTTCAAGTCTGCTGGATCTGAAGCTTTGCAAATATTGTCAAGGGTCCTTTCCACGATATTGCAATTTTTAACCAAGCTTCCCATAAAATTAACTCTTCTTTTGAACACACTCAATTTTTGCTTCTAGAGTTCTTTTTTATTGTGATCGTAGTTAGTATTTCGTACACGTGAGTGGGCTCAGATGGGGCCCTGCACTGCGATCCTTGGAATATTGTGCCTCACATCTGTGTTTTCCACTAGGGCAGAGGTGAATATTAGCTTTCAAATCTATAAGTGTAATTTGAGAATTTTCAAACACTGTTTGTCTGATTCTTTCCATTGCTGGACAGTTACATAAAACATGCTACATTGTTTCTTCGTCCTCCAAGCACAAGCGGCATTCCGTTTCTTCGGAAAGCCCTATTATGTTAACATGGCTTCTTACCCGATAATGGCCAGTGTACATCCTAACTAAGCCTGTACCTGCTGTTGGCCAAGTTCTCACTCCTGATGGCAGATTCATTGCCATCTTTGAATTTGTTAGGCCCGGTAACTCTCTCCATTTCTCTACAAATTGCTATTGTGTTCACATGGAGAAAACTTCTTTAGCTGTGTTGTAAGCTATTTCTCGTACTGGTTCTGGTCTTATGAAGGCCATTGCGGCCGCCTGATTCGCAAGAGCATCAGCTCTTTCGTTGCCTTCATATCCTGTACGTCCAAATATCCAGATCAGTGTAAGTTTACTTTCTCTGCCTCGTTGTGATCACTTAAACCTTTCCAAGCCACAGTTGATTTCGAATAATTCTGCATTTTCCATTCTAGCTTCCAACAATAATAGTACGCACAACAGTATACGAATTAAAATGAATGACCAATTCTTGTCACAATATTCGATATTTATCCGAAATACGAGCCCAAGTGGTTTTTCTAAATCTCTAAACAGAGGATCACATGTTGGGATTACATTAAGAATGATTAGTGTAATATACCTAAAACTTCAAAGATACGTTTTAGCCAAGACCCGTGCTTACTTGAATCAATATTTCCATAAAGTAAATTAAGTTGCCCTATATTAAGTAAGCTTTGCCCTTCCTTGAGTCTTATTCCTTAAAGTATTATAAGAGAACGGTCTTTATCAGCACGACATTAAAATATGCCTTTATTGACGATAAAATTAAAAAGCTTTAAAAATTATTAATATTTCACCTACAGCCCTGCTTAGAGAAATATGCAACGATTTAATAGAGAAACGTAAAAGTGGGGCAAAATAAAACTGCAAAAAAAAATCAGAGTTTACATTTTGATAAAAAGAAACTCGGAATATTCGAAAAGTGCAAAATTAAAGCTTAATTAATATGGATTGACAATTTGAAAGATAATTATGAAGGTTGTTTCATTTAATCTAAAAAGACAATGTGACATAAAAATAAAGGTAAATTTAGTACAAATTAGTAAAACAAATAATGAAGAAAAAAACAAATACTTGTAAATACAAGGATAATTAACTAAGATCAGCTCTAACAAGACCACGTTCACAAACATCAGGTAGCAATCGGATGAAACTATTTACGCATCGAGCACATCTATTATCAACTTTTTAAAATTGCTCTCCTTAATCAGAAACTGAGCACACCTTATAGTTAAAAATAGTGGGCTCTATTAGTTGGAATGATTAACTAAAACAGAATTTGAATAACCGTCGGTCTTTTGTAGGAATATGGTTTTCCCACCCTCAAGCCGCGAATATCGCAATTTTATATGGACGACAGGTGCGATATATACCAAAGACACTAGTATATGCTTAAGATAACGATGCTAAGTGAACGAGATTATAGGCAATGCTTTTCTGCCTAATACTACAAGCGTCAATTTACAAAAAATATTTACCAGGAAGATAAGAGAACGATAGACTAAGATTATGTTGAAAACACCTAAGCATGCAGAGTGGTCTATTATAAACTTAAAAGAGGATTTCTTGTTACGTCACGTGCGATTTGTAAGCTTAGTCAGATCGCACCTTCTCAACACACCTCCCACTATCGTTTTAGGAACCTATCTTCTTAAATTTCTTCAGAAAATGTATTTCCGCATAATCAGATAGTTCTAATTTCTGCCACATAGGAGTGTTGAGAATTCAAATCATGAAAACTTGCAAATTGAAATTAATCGACAAGTTAGAATAAGTTTTTCTAGTGCTGCCTTTGCATAAAAGAAACCATAATATTAATTTTCTTTCAAAATAACTAGAAAACTATAAGATAATGTATTTGAGAGAGAAAAGAATCTTAAACGAACCTGATAGGTACTGACATCTCTTATTTGCGTATAAGATAAAAACAACTCAGCACTATTGAAATGCTATAGTAAAACTAGTACTATAACTAAGTCGACCTATTGGAGTTTCCTACTTTCTCTAAGATTTTTATATTCATATTATTATAGCCAACCATGAATATTCGATACTGTTGATACCGAGTCGGTTCGAATAGTAAATTGAAACTAGGTTTAAGATAAAATTACCTTAAAAATCTATAGAAATAAAATTACCATATTTAATTCTTCAAGAAATGTGATCATGAGAGCATGCATGCTTTCATAGGTTGCTAGTTGCAGGCTCGTATACGAATAAATTTACGCTGGATTTTTTCACCTTTGACATTTGGGCATTCTTCACAATGAATTATTTAAGAAAGTAATAAGTTATTTAAGTCATTGATCGCACTATCTCGATATGTTTTCGAAATATTTACACTTTAATATTGCCTTGCATGCACTAGTATCACAGTCCAAAGGAAATTTTAAAAATATTTAATTAATAAAATATAACTTAACTAATAAGGTATTCCTCTTTAATAAACAATAACCACATTTTCAAAATTAGCGTTCAAAACAGTCTGAATGCCAATGGTAACAAAATCAGCGTGAATTCCATTTATCAACGAGCCTGTAACTAGTGCCCTTTCCTTTAGAAAGGAATTGACAAAACTCTTCCTCAAAAACATAAGAATGCCAATTTTGTATTCGATTCGTTAGTAGTTAAGTCATTTTTTATTTCCAAAAATATCCTGCCTCCACTTTCACTTTAAACACCTTATATCTATTAAACGGGCAAATGTTATGTTAAACCATTATTAGTAGAGCAGGACGACTTCAGTGTTTTTCGAAAATTGTACTTGTCAAATGTATCAGTAAAAATATTCTGCCAATATATGAATACGTGAACAGGTATTTTAACTGGGTTGCAAAATCTAATGTTCTAGTTGATGTGGATGCCTGAAAATGTCCAAGATTGAATTCGTATGTCTGCGGCAAAGTACTCGCAAAGGTTCGTCGAACATCACAAAATATATTTTGAAGTACTTGGATGCATCTCATACTACAACAGATGAGCTGAGAGGATGCGACGTAATAAACCTCAAAATAATGAGGAATAATTGTAATTAGAGAGATTGTGACTTGCTTGCCAGTTACGTGGAAATCAATTGCCCTTGCAACATCTCATAATTTTTCTTGATGGCAGCACAACTGGACCTAAAGGTTTTCGTGGACCTATAGGACTGTCATTGAACGGATGTGAGAGCGTTCCTATAAGTAATTTATTTATTTTTGTTTTATTATCTATTGTATTCATTTATTTTTTAATTACAGGAAATTTCCACATAATTGAATCAAATGTTCCGGTATCGATGATTTTGTTACGGCCAATCTAAACACAGATTGAAAATACGTTTTTGATAAATGTAATGTAATTTCAAAAGGAACTGTAGATGCAAAACTATCTAAACGAAGTACTGATAAAATTGTGTATATGCTGACAACGGCTAATCGTATACTGCGGCTACGTGTTTCAGCCGCTGAACCATCAGAAAATTTAGTTATCTTGGTAACTTTCAGTACAAAGGTATATGCTTCAATGTGGTTCAATATTTAAATAAACCCATCATGTCTGCAGGGAGCCTTTAATGTCTGTAAACGATTAAGCCATAAAGGTATTTATCGAAACACTTGAAGGATGTGCTTGATCCAGTAATATTGCAAAACACACACGTTCTGAAAATATCGTGCTTAGAATGTTTTAGGACACCAGAGAGTATATTCGGAAGCTTACTGTGCGTCGAATTTTTAACGCTCGGAGCTCTAACATGAAGCAATTACTGCGACAATTTGAAGTTACAAATTCGCTGAATATGAACGCCTCAAGCTATATGGTCTTAAGTGAATGGAGTTCTCTTTTCATTACTGAACTCTCATTAAAAATGGGATTTCTCAAAAGTTTTAAAATATAACGTAAGTGGTTGAACGAGTTATTAAAATTATGACCAAAACTTTAGGTCCACTTTGTGTTAGTGAATTGGATGGTGTAATACAAGCAAAATTGAAATCATATGAAATTATGCCTGCTTTTAGACCAAAGCATGATTATAAAGTAGGTTAAGTTTTATTTGTTCAAATAATCTTTGATAAAGTACCTATTTTTAAATTATGTACCCACTGCGCATTATTTTGTTAGATATTAAAATATTTTCATTTGGCATTTTTATACTACTTGAGTATAATTATTACTATTACCTTTATCTTGTCTAAGCCATAACCACTCCACTTGGCTGAAAATAAAATTATTTTCACAGAGAAACAGCAATTATCTGCAGTATTTCAGGTTGCGTAGCTTAGATAGTCATAAAGAATATAAACTCGCTTCATTTAAAAATAAATGTATGCCTATGTCGACTTGGAATTGTATAATAATCAAAAGTCTCTTCATTAGGGAGCGGTTAAACTGGTCATTGTAGGCTTAGGCTAATTAAATTCGAGACGAATACCTAGCTTACTATAAACTTGTGTATTTAAGTTGATTTGAATTTAGATAAATAACTTTTGTTTTGAACTGACGCATTTTAAGGAGGGTCCATTCAGTCGTTTCTCGTAAAAGTACTATTTGACTCCGGATGAACGGATAAGGTTTGAACTTCTTACCAGAGAGTGTTTGTCATTAAGGCACTATCTTCTGTATAAAGTTGTCGTTTACTTGATTTGTGCGCTCTTTTATACTAAAAGTTGTTGTTTCTAAAACATGTTAAGATAATAAGCCTAATAATTATCTTTCAAGATCAAGTACAAGTTCAAACTTTAGACTGAATGTTCTTTTTGTGGATAGAATTATTAGTTTACATATGACCCCCCCCCCCAATCTACTAGCATTGGTTGTCAAGGCTTAAAAATATCTTTTACGGTTAGAAAGTTTAAAGTTCATCTAAAAAATAAAGGAAATAGTCTTCCCAATGATTAAATACTGATACCGAATATCCAAAAACCTATTTTTTAGTAATAACGTTAAAACTCATTTCTAAAAACTCAGATTTCGAAGATGTGAAATTAATAAAATTAAAACTTTAGTGACATTGTAGCATTGTAGAAAATTTTTCTAATTAAAAAATTTTGTTTACAGTCGTGCGCATTGAAACTGAGACACCCCCACGACAGATCTTGTAATTTTTCGCATTTTTTTGTAAATCAGGCTTTTACCTGCTAATAGGGCATGTCCATATGACGTTTTGACAATCGCCCTAGGAAATAACCTTTTTACACTCATTAGGTTATGTTTTCTGACTTGGTCACCTTTGTCATCGCTTTTTCACAGAATTATTTTAACTATTATTCTGCTACAAAGGGTGATAGTGCTCCAGCGAGTTTCATGACCACAACCCTAAGCAATAGTATAAGTGAACGTGTAATATGAAATCAAGAAACGAACACAAAATTGCACTTGGTTTTTACAATTTACTAAAAAAAAAGTAATCGCTAAATAGATAATATGCATTCTGTATAATGATTCTATTAATATTTTATAGCGGATACATCTTTTCCCAGAATCGCATGGATTCTTCTGGGCATGGAAGCGACTAAGTTTTGAGTATAATATTCCTCAGTAATTATGCTGTTTCAAACATCAATGATTTTTGTTCATAATTTCTCCCTGTCGGGTTTAAAATTTAAGATTTTTTTTACCATCAGTCCCCAAACATTCTCGATCCCGATTTGCTTCCATCCATTCTGTTACCCGGCGAGCAGTGTAAATGGGGCAGTTATCCTGCTAGAAGACGAACCCTTTCGGATACGCAGCGCGGGCATTTGGAAGCATGACATTCTCTATGATATTCTATTCAATGTTGAACCTGCCGTCTACTCTTATGCACAGCCCTGCTCAATCAGCTCTCATGCAACCCCAAACATTGACAGAAAATCTTGCGGACTATTCGATTTTATGAGTGTAAATTTCTTCATATCTAGATCTCAGCGGCCTGTATACTCTTAAACCGTCATTATAGAATGATTGAAAGATGTTTTCATCGGAGAAAACTACTCTTTGCCATAAATTTATGGCCACAAAATATTCCAAACACCAACCAATTCTTTGCTCTTTATTACCATTAGTGAGAAAAGGTTTCTTGGCTGCAGAACGATTTCTTCAATTAGAGAGACGTTTAACTCTTCTACGCGCTGTACTGTCAGAAGTTGGAAACCCTGTATTGTTTCTTGCGTCAGAAGCGTTTCGGAAAGGATGTTCTTCGAGGTAACGAATTAAATTATTGTCCTGTTCCTCAGTTGTCCTCATTGAAGCCCCACTACCTGCCGTTCTTTCGACGCTCTGTGTCACACGCCATTTAACATAAACTTTATGCACCGTACTTTTCGGTTTCTTATCTCTCACAGCCACACTTCTTACTGGCAGACCTTCTTCAAACAAAGTAATTATTTTAGTTTTTTCGACAACGGATAATTATTGCGGCATATTTATTATTTTCCTGTCAAATTTGACAAACCCCGTCATTGCCGCAGGTATGTGCTGGTACGCAATCGCTCGTACAATGGAAAAAATCAGGTGTCCCACATTTAATACGCGTGACTGTACTACCATAAGCATTTAGAAATTTTCAAATCCTCTATACAAATCGATCCCACACTAATTATACATTGAATCGGTCTATTTTGCAGTCTAGTGTCTCCAGTTGCTCTGCCTCATTACGTACTATCAGTTTTATCATCTTCATTTTTACGTGGGTGATACTTTACATATCTGGTACTCGCGTAATTTTTTAAAAATATTGATAGATAAGCCTAAAAAATAGGAGTGGAAACTTTTTCTTGTTTGTTGTGTAAGACTTTGAAAGAAGGAAATAAAACAACCGCTTTTAATTAAAAAAGTACGTAAAAGTTTATGAACCTATATTTAACAGAGTTTTGAAGTAAATGTGAAAAAAAAACTTTCGGATAAACATATTAGCAAATAAAAAAACTAAAAACATAACACAGTAAATACAAATATATTATGGTAACTAAATATATTTGAAACAAACTAATTCAAAAATCTTACAGCTATGTGCTTTTATTACACTACTCGGCAGTTAAACACCTATAATATATTCCAAACACATGCATGTATTGCATTTGTAACAAGAATAATAAGTTTCTATATTTTTGTCAACGGCAGTGGGTGCATCTGCCTGCAGGTAGTGGTTTTTCTTGAAATGCTGTTTCCACAGTATTAGTAACTTCCATAAGTTGGAGCCTTTAAATTCTTGGAATATTGGTGAGAGCTGCTCTCCTTTTCAAATGAGAATGGATCAGTTTGTTTGCCAAATCTCTCAAAAAAATTTGACGACGTAAACCATTTTTATCGAAATTGTTAGCTTCGTATATCACCTGACAATTAATTTCTGCAATATTCAAAATATTGTAGAATATACTATTGACCCTCTTCTGTTATTACGAGAGCAATCGTCAGAGGCGCACAACTTGTCAACTACATCTACACCTCCTTTTGTGCTGTTATATGTAGTAACTATTACTGTCTTATATTTCTTAACACTGCCTTGGTCAATGTTATCATGATGGTGCATACTGGATATTAAAAGACATTTTTGCATTGCTTTGGGATATAGGCAACTATTGTTAAATCACCTGTAAAACCATATATGCTTGTATGGGTGGGCAGTCGGGTTTGAAAAATTAGCCCGCAATTCCCTTTTATTTTTTTCGTAGAGTTTCAATTGCAGTAATCTTGTAATCCCGAAGCAATTTTTCTACAAGATGAATTGATATGACCTAGTTGTCATGTGTACTGTCAAGTTAACGTGTGAACCAGAATGTTGTTTGCACAGTCTAATAACCACGTTCTAGGGATGTTAGAACATTTATATTTGCCATCAGGCTGACTTCTCATGTAAATGTAAGCCCGGAGCATCTCATCAATAGTACCAAACGCAGAGTGATTATAGCGATTTTGACATTTTTTACAGACTGATCAAACAACGTACGAATGGATGCTAGTTTGTAATTGTTTTAGATCTGAGCGTGTGCCATGATCGTCAAATTGAAGGCAACGTAAAGAAATCGGAATCTTTCTAAAGTCATAGTTAGGTAAAAGATTTCGACGCCATAACCATCTTTCCTCCTAAGACCTTCTGCATGTGCGTGACTGGACTGGCCTAACCTATCTAAATATTGGAGTCCTATGAATGCACAGATTTTAATTATATCAGTGTGATAAGCTTCTTGTTCTCGTAAAAGATTATCTTAAAGGAAAACCCTGTATTCATTCATATTTTCGAATAATATCTATTATTGTGTCGTCCAGGAAATAATTCCAAATCTTCACAGCGTGTTTCAACTTTCTGGTTGCCTGTGTTGGCCCTGGTAAGCGAACCACTTTGTTTTCTTACCACTGTCTTGGTCAATGTCATCATGATGATGCATACTGGATATTAAAATACATTTTTGCGTTGCTTTGGAATATAGGCAACTATTGTTAAATCCTCTGTAAAGCCATTCATGGGCGGGCAGTTGGGTTTGAAAAATTAGCCCGCAATTTCCTTTTATTTTTTTCGCCTCTGGCCCTGGAGCATGCTTTTCCCAGCGGTTTTTACCATCCTTGCCTAAAATAATAAAAATTTAATTTGAGCTGCAAATATATTTTTTTCACATACCTAAATAGACATGCGCAGCAGACTGGTGCATCACGGTTTCTTATGCATCAACAACCTTCTGTTCTGATTCACCGTTGTGATCTAAAACTTCCTCATTGTCCTGTTCCGTTTCATCTGATCCGTCCTCGTAAGCTACAACTTGATTATTAGCATTATCTAGTGCAAATGGGCTTGTTTTCTTTCGTGTCTAAGATTTAACAATTTTTTATTTAAAAAATATAAAGAACTACGGTTACTTAGAAAATTACCTCTTTCATTTTTTTTTTCGTCGCTAGTTGCGCCGGTCCCAGATATCCGAAACTATTTTAACTTTCAGCACTATCACCCAACAATGGCCGTGCAACGACTGACGTTGGACCGCAGCTAATGATGAGGGTACTCGGACGGCCGACAGTTTACCTTACCCCCCTCTAGTTTTACAACGTAAAACACACTGACCCGGTCTCTCAGACTACCGCGACTACCTGAGAGTTAGGTTATCCAGTCATCAAAATCATTCATCTGAAAAATGAGAAATGCTGGCCTTATGGAGAGCTTCCGCGCCTAGAGTTTGCTTACTATTCCACCCATACTAGCTCTTTGCATACATCTATATAATTACGGTCAGTCCACATACAAACTCGCACTTCATAAATGCCTTTTTTATTGTATTCTTTTCTCAATCAAGCGTCCAAGTACGATGCTAATATAAACATGGCAGATTTAAAATTAAGGAAAGTATCTGTAAAATTTTTCTAATTTGAGGTAATCCTTACGCGTATTAAAACAACAAATATAATATTAATTGGTCAAAGGGTGAACGACGTGCAAAATTTCGTATAATCCGCCCATAGTTTGGAGCAAAAAGTGTCAATAATAAAGCAAAATCTATTTTCTCGCTTGATCTCTTCAAACAAAGGCAGACAAAATCTGAATTTTTAAAACCAGCTTTTAAATAGTGGAACATAAAATAATGTTTAGAATGCAATAAATTATTTCAGTAGATTAAGCTTCATGCCACTAATTCTAGTAATTTAAATCAAAATTGTGAATCCCGGATAGATCTCCACAATTTTGCCTATATAGTAATTCACGGTTTCTTATCAGATTAAAAATAAAAAGTAAATAACTTGCAATTATATAGTAAATCAGTTTTCCGGAAAAATAAGCACTGAATCGAAGGAAATACCTGCGAAAACCAAAATTTGGTATAGTTCCGAAATGTTTGATTATAATTGAATTAGCTCTTAACACTATATACAAAGCAACAACTTAATACACTACAATGGCTTTAATAAACACCAACGAACATGGACCAGCTAAATTGAAAGGGACACTACTAAACCTTAGTTTGAACAAAGAAAATTGCCTATTCTGCTCACGTTTATTACACTTCACAGTGTCTACAAACAACACCTTGTATACCACTATATAGCCAATTTCAGGGGTAAGCTCCACTAGTGTTGTTCTTGGTTAAGACGCAATTAAGCAAACATATTAACCGAATTGTCTACCCTCAAAGCAGAGGTTTAATATAAAGAATCGACCCTCATTTCCCGGGTTTGTGTGGCTCCTTGTTTAAATGGCTTCGCTTGTTAGAAGTTATTTTTGATAACCTTCATTCTCGACGGAGAGGATAGGCTTAATATTTGGTATTAGCTTATTTTTGTTTTCAACGATAAAATATAAGTAGACAATTTTCTTCAGGCTCCGACGTATTGAAAACGGTAAATACGTTTTGAAAAATATGTACGTTCATAGTAGTTAATCTGTGTTGCAGTATTTATTATATGAAAAACACATTTAAGTTTTAAACAACAGTTATGACAGGCTTGGATGACTGTTGATATGAATTGATTGTGTTTGCATGCTATAGAAATTATCGCATTGGTCAAGGGATACTGAGAGGCGACTGAAAATTATTTATCAAAATACGCTTTTTGAGTAAACATCTCAATAAAAATATATTTAAAACGGGAAGTATTGAAGATCTATTACTATATCATGACCTTTTGTTTATTTGGACGTAGACCCAAACTCTCTTTAGAGATCATATTCAAGTAGAAACCTATTATACATGATGGGTTCCAATCTGTTTCTTATTCTGGCATACAATGCGAACAACTAAATTTGAATAAATGAGGGGTCCCCTTCCAAAATTTGCCCTAGCCAGTTAAAAAAATTCACAGTCCTTCACAAAGATGCAACCGGGGGGGACATTGAAAATGCCGAAGCAGGATGCAACGCATATTAAATTTGAGATCTGAGAAAACTCATAATTGTGTGGAAATATATAATTGATAGAAGTTTGGGTGAGATCAGGTTAGATTACATAAGTTTAGTTTACCAAAATATACCAAATAAATATATATTAACTTAAGTCTCGTTTTTTTTTACAATTTAAAATGTTATAAGTGTGATGATTGTAAAAAACAAAATACCATTTGCATTCGATTCGTCTCACATTCCTCGATCTAATGATATGAAACACGACTAGTCTGTCGTGAGAAACTAAAAGTCACCCTCACCCACCCTTAACACAATCTAATGCAAAAAATTACTTTTAGCAGATTAAGCAAGTTTAGTTTACCAAAATATACCACATAATTGCATATTACTTCAAGTTTCGTTGGTTTTTATTATCTCCGATCTAACGCGGTTAGTTTCACTTAGTATCAACTTATTTTAGTCATTTGAGTCGGTTCCAATACGTTATAATCAATTTTAATAGATTTGGTTAGTTTTGGTTAGTCGTCTAATCAATTTTCGGTTAGTTTCTCTTAGTCGCAACTTTTTTACTTATTTGAGCCGGTTCCGTTACGTTATAATAAATTTTAATAGATTTGGTTACTTTTGCTTAGTCGTCCAATCAACTTTCTGATAGTTTCCCTTAGCCTTAACTTATTTTAGTCATTTGAACCGGTTCCGATACGTTTTAATTAATTTTAATGAATTCTAATTATTAATGGTTAGTTTGGGCATTAGTCGTTCAATCAACTTCCGGTTAGTTTCACTTAGTCTCAAATTATTTTATTTTCATTCAGTTGAGTCGGTTCCGATCCGCTATTATCAATTTTAATAGATTTGGTTAGTTTCGGTTAGTCGTCTAATCAACTTTCGGTTAATTTCACTTAATATCAGCTTATTTTAGTCATTTGAACCGGTTACGCCGTTATAATCAATTTTAATAGATTAGATTATTTTTGGTTACTCGTCGAATCAACTTTCGGTTAGTTTTCCTTAGTCTTAAACCCCCATACACGCTCAAGCATGTTGGACTAACATGTTGGTAAAGGCAGTTGGAAGCTGGCTCGGCGCGAACATGCTCGAAGGTGTGTGACAACGCGAAACGTTGTTGGCGGTTGGAATGCTCCGCTCATTGTTCGGCTTGCCGATCCCTACCAACACGAACCGAGCGTCGAACAAGTTTGTACATGTATGGTGATTTGCGAGCATGTTGGTGATTATTAACGTCCTAGTGTATCGTAATCGTGTGAGGTGAGGGCATCAATTTCTTGTTCTGGTTTTTTTTTCGGATAATGTTCAGTGAATAAAAAGTGTTGGACAGAATTCATAGGGCACTTTGGGACGTAAGAAACAAAGAACACAAAAATAAACACATAAAAAGGAATAGTTATGATGTATTTGCGGAAAAAGCTAATGACATTTTTCCGCTTGCCGATGAAAAATTTGCAAAAGCAAAAATAGAAAGTTTTAAGACTTTCATTTCAACGAGAGTTAAAAAAGGTTAAGGCTTCCAAGAAAACGGGATGTCCAACGGATGATATCTACGAATCAAGTTTGTAACTGGTCAATTACTATTTACAACTGATCAAGAAAGTGTTAGGCAAGGTGTCTCCTCTCTAGGGAAAAGAAGAACTAATTCTGAAAGCGGTGTTGGGGTTACGCGGTAAGGGTTACAGCACAGGTGCGCAAGCTCATAAACACGTTTATGGGGGAGTTATATTATAATTATAGTTTATTATATATGGATGTAAACATATGCAAGATCACATTTTGCTATATTAGCATGTATGCATTTCATAAAAGCCCACTACAGACAGTTCTATTAGCTTTCGGTCTTCACTGAGCGTAGTTTTAAGTTAATTTTAGTTTTTTAAAAACGTAATTGCATTATCGAAATAAAACTCGCCTCCGTTTTTTCACTTGTGGAGGTTCTTCAAACAAACAAAAGCCTCCCGCAATCGCAACCGTAGTTTCTAAATTCATCGTTCAAGTGAGGCTCGCGGATACAAATTTGGAACTGAGGTTGGCGAATTCAATGCGCACATGTGTGAGAATCATCGAACATGCTCGATTTGAAGTTGGGTTGGAGGTAATTTCGGACGAGCCAAGCATGCTTGAGCGTGTATGGGGCTTTTAACTTATTTTGGTCATTTGAACCGGTTCCGATACGCTATAATCAATTTTAATGGATTTGGTTAGTTTTGGTTAGTCGTCAATCATCTTCCGGTTAGTTCCACTTAGTCTCAAATTATTTTACTTATTTGAGCCGGTTCCGATATTTTGTAATCAATTTCAATAGATTTGGTTAGTCGTCCAATCAACTTTCGGTTAGTTTCACTTAGTCTCAAGTTATGTTACTTATTTAAGCCGGTTCCGATACACTATAATCAATTTTAATATATCTGTTTAGATTTGGTTAATCGTCCAATCACCTTTCGGTTAGTTTCACTTAGTCTCAACCTATTTTAGTCATCTGAACCGGTTCCGATACGTTATAAAAATTTTTAATAAATTGGGTTAGTTTTGGTTAGTCGTCAATTCAAATTTCGGTTCACTTAATATCAACTTATTTTATTCATTTGAACCGGTTACGATACGTTATAAACAATTTTAATAGATTTGGTTATTCTCGGTTAATCGTCGAATAAACTTTCGGTTAGTTTCACTTAGTCTCAACTTATCATCATTTGAGTCGGTTCCGACACGTTATAATTAAGTTTAATAAATTTGGTTACTTTTGGTTAGGCGTCGAATCAACTTCCAGTTAGTTTCACCTTGTCTCTACTCATTTTAGTCATTTCAGTCGGTTTCGATACGTTATAATCAATTTAAATAGATTTGGTTAGTTTGGGTTAGTCGTCTAATCAACTTTTGGTTAGTTTCACATAGTCTCAACTTTTTTTACTTATTTGGGCTTGTTCTGGTGCGTCATAATCAATTTGAATAGGTTTGGTTAATTTTGGTTAGTCATCTAATCAACTTGCGGTTAGTTGGGTTAGTTTCCCCTTCCTAGATCTGTGGTTAGTTTCACTTAGTCTCAATCTATTTTAGTCATTTGAGTCGGTTTCGACACGTTATAATTAAGTTTAATAAATTTGGTTACTTTTGGTTAGTCGTCTAATCAACTTCCGGTTAGTTTCACTTAGTCTCTACTTATTTTACTCATTTCAGTCAGTTTCGATACGTTATAATACATTTTATTAGATTCGGTTAGTTTGGGTTTGTCGTCTAATCAACTTTTGGTTAGTTTTACTTAGTCTCAACTTATTTCACTTATTTGAGCTGGTTCTGATACGGTATAATCAATTTTAATAGATTTGGTTAATTTTGGTTAGTCGTCTAATCAACCTGCGGTTACTTTCCCCATCCTAGATCTGTGGTTAATTTCACTTAGTCTCAACCTATTTTAGTCATTTGAGTCGGTTCCGATACCTTATAATCAAGTTTGGTTAGTTTTGGTTAGTTGTCTAATCAACTTCCGGTTAGTTTCACTAAGTCTCAAGTTAGTTTACTTACTTGAGCCCGTTCCGATATGCTATAATAAGTTTTGATAGATTTGGTTAGTTTTGGTTAGTCGTCTAATCAACTTTCGGTTAGTTTCACTTATTCTTGACTTATTTTAGTCATTTGAACTGGTTCCGATACCTTCTAATCAATTTTAATAGATTTGGTTAGTTTTGGTTAGTCGTTCAATCAACTTTCGGTCATTTTCATTTAGTCTCATTTTATTGTCCTTATTTGAGCCGGGTCCGATACGTTATAATCAGTTATGCATAAAACGTGTCGTGACGTTCACTAAAATTTTCCGTGTCGTGATTTGGAAACTCACTGTCAAGAAACCAAAGTGATCATCTGAACCGGCTCCAAAACGGTATAGTCAAATATGAAGTTTCTGGTTAGTTTTCGTTAGTCGCCAAAATTCGGTTCGTTTTGGTTAGTTGTAACTTACTTTAATTTGTGTAACCTATTTCGATACATTTTAGCCCGTTTTGGTGCTTTTGGTTACTTTTGATTAGTTTTGGTTAGTCATTCAATCAACTTTCCGATATGTTATAACCAGTTTTAATGTTTTTGGTTAATTTTGCTTAGTCGCCAAAATTAGGTTAATTTGGGTTATTTTTAACTTACTATAATATTTTTAATCTGTTTCGATACGTTTTAGCCATATTTGGTGCTTTTGGTTAGTTTAAGTTAGATTGGGTTAGGTTGGGTTAGATAGTCGTCGTGGGTAGCCGTTCAATCAATATTCAGTCAGTTTTAATTTTAGTCATTTCAATCGGCGCCGATACGTTATAATCGAATTTAATGTTTTTGGGTAGTTTTGGTTAGTTGCCAAAATTCGGTTTGTTTTGGTTAGTTTTAACTTACTTTAATATTTTTAATCTGTAACGATACGTTTTAGACTTTTTTGGAGCTTTTGGTTACTTTCGGTTAGTCGTTGAATCAACTTTCGGTTAGTTTCAGTTAGTTTCAATTTATTTTAGTAATTTGAACCGGATCCGATAGGTTATAATCAATTTTAGTTTTTATGGTTAGTTTTGGTTATTCGCCAAATTTCGGTTACCTTGAGTTAGTTTTAACTTCCTTTTATTTTTTTAATTTGTTCCGATTCATTTTAACCCTTTTTGTGCTTTTGGTTACTTTTAGTTAGTTTGGGTTAGTTTGGGTTAGTCGTTCAATCAACATTCGGTTAGTTTCAGTTAGCCTTAACTTATTTTTGTCATTTGAACCGATTTCGTCCTCAGAAACAGACTAACACGATCTCTCACCTGATGTGCCAAATGTAGCATGCACTTTTTCGCGATTTGATACCCCATAATAGGAAAAAAATAGTATATTAAGTATCAAGAACAGTAAGGACAGCGACCGACAATGATTGGCGACTGAGCGAAGCGAAGTCGCCAATATTGGAGGAGATCGGTAGACTCCTTACTGTTCGAGATGCTTATACTATTTTTTGTACGCCCATTATGAACACAAAGACATTGACTAAGCAAATATCTTGAAAATGGTAAAAATTATGTTTTGGATAATTATTTCTGCCCTGTAGATCCACTAAACCTTAAGTGGGTTCTGTTGTTACTATGGATATAATTATATATATTTTACTTATCGTTAAGCTGAACGGTAAGTAAATTACTTACCGTCGCGTTTTTGCTTAGTAATCAGTAAACAAAACAACCTACCGTTCTAAAACCAAGCACGGTAAACAATCCGAAATAGCATGGACGTACAAAAACGTATAAGAAAATTCAAGCATTATTCCAAAGACATTTAACCTGAAGAGACGGGACAAATGGTTCTTTGTTTTCCCCCAACATTGAGGCACATTCTATGGTCGATAGATGTAGCGTTGCCAAATTTTAAGTTTACGAGTTACTGTACATACTTTTTTCATATTAAATTATAACACTAAATACTTATTTTCCCCATTTTTGATTCATCAAAAACCGGTTCTGAAGTTCTTACATGTCAATCTGACAATGCCGCTTCCCTTGGTTCCGCCTTGTTTTACCCCCAAAATATTTATAGTATGCACGTAGTAAAGTAATTCACCAATAGATTGAGAGCATTGGAGGTCGACGACCGACGGCTCTTCCCCATTCGATAAGTATACTAACTTGGTAACGTTTCAAAACCAGTGAAGGCACTGCTGTAAATATGTTTTAATTGGTATTTAATAGAAGAAAATAGTTATTAAGCTACTTTTTGAATATGTCATTAACCAGATATTTGTCATATTTGTATGTTTTTAAATAAGATTTGTATACTTCAGTTCATTTTTATTTGTCTCAAAAATAATGATAAGCAATTTATTTTTAGGCTAGCAGTGGTATGATTTAATTTTTCGTTTAACTATTGAGAGCAGAAAAACCCTATGTGTCACAAAAACGTTTAAATCGGGATAAAATTGCGTATTTTTGGTATCTCATAAATTTCGTGTTCAAATCTGAAATTATTCAGAAAATAAGTTTTCGGAAATTTTATTTCATTATTAGCTGCTGAATAGTATATTATGCAATGACCATTCATTGCAAATGTAAGTTGAATATACTTTTTTCTACGACTGCCCTGAAAATAGATAAAAACGCACTAACAACTGCTCTTGAAAACTGGACATTTCAAACATCGTGTGAAAAGTATACTTTGCACACGGCGTGTGCAAAGTATACTTTTCACATTCACACGCTTATTTGGGTATTTAGATTAAAGGGCTTCGTCTCCGTTTTAGAGCTTCGCCCTCAAAGGTCCCATTACCAGATCTCTAAAACAGGGGGCCCAATTATAGGGCTTCACACCCCGGGAGTCCCCTTTTTCAAAACTGTAGAAAATGGAACTCTTATACCAGAGGCCCCCTTTTAAGACTTGGGGCCCCATTTTAGGGTTCTCCTCCGGGGGCTCCGTTGCTAAATCTGTAAAAAATGGGACTCCCGAACCATGGACTGTGCCCCTAGTTATAGTTTAGCGAGAATCTCTTACTCACGTAGCTTCTTTCTATTTTCTATTTTTGATGACTGGTTGCTATGATATTAACAAAATTGTGCAATGTCAAAGCTCACTAGCAAATATTTCGACACCGTTTTGAATGGGATTCCTAATAATACAGACGTCAAAAGTAACAAGATGGCCGTCCAACTTTTGATCGCGACTTGAATAAATAAATGTTTTTCATTAAAAAACGTGCAAAATAGCACTCTTCGCCCAGTTTTGTTTGGTTTCAAATGGACGTTTTAAAGCCTGACTTTGTGCGACGCGACGCGACGTGTAGCTTTTTTGTATTTCGTGAGTGATTTCCTATAAATATTTTTTATAAACTTTATATCAAAGTAACGATGGTCTTGCGGTGTGAGGTATGCAAAATCTCCAGCTATTATCATCCGAACCTGAGTTTCCACAAGTAAGTAAAGGTAAATGAAACACAGTAGTACAGTGGGCACCATTTTGTGATGTGATTAATTAATATTTTATAATACTTACCTATGTATGTGATATTAATGGATAATCTGATATGTTTGCAGTCATTTACCAACCTCTATTAAATCATTTTTGAAGTGAATACTTCTTTGGTTTCATCGCAGTAGTTTTGCAAGTACACGGAAAAATTTCGTGACACAGCAAAATAACTATTTTGTGTAACTAACCTTCATAACCCATATCTAACCCAAACTAACTCAATCTAACCCACACACTATAAATAAAACATAAATATATTTTAAATAATGCACTCGAATAAATACCATCATTTCAAATTAAACGTATTTACTTTATTGAAATTATTATTATGATGGACTCACATTTTCAAAGTCTACGTCTATGAACTGTCCTTGCTTTCGTTCAGGCGGGGGCGGGCAATACTACATTTAGTAGTGGGGACGAAGTTTGACAAAAGTTTGTACACCATACATAAAAATATAAGGAGGCGGGACAATCGTTTTGTTGATATTTTTGCAAGATTTCGGGTTTTTATGAATGAGTTGTCGGGTCTCTTTAGGTTAAATGTTTTTGCATTATTCCATAACTTGCCTTATACATCGGATTCCAAAAATCACCTTGTCAGGGCAACAAACAGAAATCAGTTTATTATTATTGCACCAAACGCATTCCGAACGTTTTGACCTGTTCATCATTAAACATAGCCAGACAATAAAAACCATGAAACACCGCAAACGCGTATGTATCTATGATTTTTTGATATGATGTTAGGACCCCTGAGAGTAGTTTATAAACTTTGCAACCCTGAAAATCTTGTGCTACTCCCCTGGTGCTCGAAAAACTTCAAAATTCTGGCACTTGTTTCAGTTTGTTCGAAAAAACTACTTTAAGAAAGCGTTTTCCAGGTATCTTCACTCTATACTTTTGTAAAGCAAACTAAATTTTTTACAATTTGAGCCTAACCCGAGGTTCACTAGTTGCAGAGATACAGCCAGTCAAATATGGGCAACTTTTTCCAAAAAGTGAAAATTTATCGGTAGGGTACGTCATTTTCCAAAACACGAACCGGCTAAACTAATGATCCTAGAGAAGAATTTGTAGACAATTTGGGTATAAAGTGGTGTCTTTAGGCATCATAATTTCCTCAAAACCTAAAAAATTGTTAAAACATCGGATTTTGGGAAAATGATGAAAACATCGTACTGAATACTGAATTGACAGAAGTTCTTCAGGCCACGGGGAGATTCCGGGAACCACTAGAAAAAAGGCTACGTAACCGAAATATTTTAAATCAGTGCTATAGATGTGGCAGGACTGGGCATTTCAAAAGAGACTATGAGGTACGAAGATTCCTGGAGCCATTAGAAGATTGGCAACGTAACCGAAATGTTTAAAATCAGTGCAATATATGTGACAGGACTTGGCATTTCAATTAATTTAAGCTGTTTTTATGAGCAAAAATTCACCGTCCTTTCCAAAACTCGTTAATACCGTTGCGTTCAAGAGTTTCTGACTTTTTGCCTTGTAATATTGTGTCTTACCATTTAAAACCCTTAGACGTTTTGGAAAATTTAGTACATTGCAAACAATGATGCAACAAATATTTTGCGTAGTTCAAGAAGCAGACAAGCAAAGCACTTTCATTTATGTCTTAAACGTGCTTAAATTTTATCAAATATCAAACGCCTTGAACTCCTTATCGTAAACGCCATGAGATTTTTTAGAAAAAATTTGCAATGTAGTCGCCTCTGTATTGTCAATAATTTTGTGCGGAAATTCTTCCTGATATAAGAACTGGTTTTTCGAATTAAAAATTCACTACTTATCGTTAATAAATTAGGAAATAACTAAATGACGTATTAATATTTGTGTTGTTTATTATCAAAAAAGCACCTTAATAATTAGTGAATTAGTAACATTGAGATCAAACCCTTTTCGACAACAAGGCTGATGAGTTTTTGACCGAAGAACTTTTCAATGATTTAAATCAAAATTATTTATGGGTATTCAAAAGAAAGGTAAATAAATAAAATTGAACAAAACGAAGAAAAAAATCAAAGAACTGCTAACACTATTTCATTTCAAGCCACTTTCCAAAGGGCCAAAAAGAAGATATTAGGAAGGGCGTGCAAGAATTTACGAAACGCTTAATGTAAAATATTAGAACAGAAAACATAAAGGAAAAACAACCTACTAGGAGGATTATCTTTAATCCAAAATTCGTACATAACAAAGTTCTGAAGCAAATGCCAATTGGAAAAGGAATTTTCTTACGACCTTATAAACAAGGATGTCGACTATATTTAAAACCATATGCAAAAAAAACTGCTAAATATTGTACACTAGTAATCTTATTCACAAAAAAAGAACACTCAATCTAAAGTTTGAACTTGATACTTGATCTTGAAAGATAATTATTATGCTTATTATCTAACTTATTCAACAAATTTTAGTATAAAAGAGCGAGCAAACCGAGTAAACGACAACTTGGTCATCCAGTTGGTAGTACCTCAATGGCAAACGCTTACTGATAACAGGTTCAAACCCTCCAAACCTGGTCATCCAGTTCGTAGTACCTCAATGGCAAACGCTTACTGGTAACAAGTTTAAACCCTCCACACCTGGTCATCCATTTCGTAGTACCTCAATGGCAAACGCTTCCTGGTAAGAGGTTCAAACCTAAGTTACGTCAGTGAAAAAGTAATACAAAAATTAGTCAAAGTGAAGTGAACCTATATTAAAGTGAAACTGAATTAAGCATACCAATATAAATTAAACAAGTTAAATCACTTAAAATCCAACATAACCTGAAAATACTCCCGGGAGTAAACACCAAATTGCCTCAAGGGAAAATCCTCTTTGACACGTGGTGGAGGTCGCCGTTCAGATCCCTCCCCCGGAAGCATTTCAGTTATTTATATACAGTTTGACAATATGTTACCTTGCAACCCACTTTCAAATGCTGCGTTAAAAAAATATGTGAGGCAATTGAAAATCCCTAAGATTCGTTGAACATTGATGCGTAATGAGCTAACAAAACTAATAAATAAAGTTGAATGTAGCATGATTAATTTGGGTGGTGAATATGGTTCAGGAACTTATTGGACAGCTAATATAAAACACAATAGGCAAATTATTTATTTTGGTAATTTTGGAGGTTTAAGGCCGCCTGCAGAATTAATATCATACTTCTTTAGCTATGATAACATACATAACGTCCTTATAATTATGATTCTCATCAATCATATAGTTCATTAACTTTGTCTACAATTTCTTTATATAAATATTTAATCATGAACTATTCTTTATTCTAAAGAGGTTGTGGAAACTGACATGTCACTTGCAATAGCTCTTTCAGCTGAAAGTAGTGAACTTTATGCAACATTTAATCCGACAATTTACATAGATGAATACTATGATCATGTTATAGAACTAACAAATTTCGAAACTTTTATTGCAGTCCTACCATTGATTAAAGTACTAATAAATTTTATTGTGGTCATGCAAATGTTTATATTGAAATATCCGCTGATAATCATGAAAGAGGTGATATAAATAAATGTCTATAATAATGTTAACATTGAAAATGTTTCTGTTTTCCTAGTATAGGTCCTCAAATCGTGAAAAAGTGCATGTTACATTTGCCACATTATGACGTCATACGCTTGAGAGATCGTGTTAATTTGATTATTTCATACTGTCCGCTAAATGACAATTTCCCGGACTCATTTGAGGCCTGTAAATCGAACATTACAGTATCTGATACCGTAATTTATTTATTTGACAGTGACAAGCAAAAGAAAATCATAATTCGCTATGAATAACCATGGCTATAATATTGTTAAGTTGGAGCGATTGTTAGATTGGCAACTAATATTTTTAAAATTTTAATACTTTTTATTAATTTTAAAAATAATTATAGAGACAGTATGAAATAAAATATTATACGATACACGTCCGTTAGGTCTTATTACAGTACTCGTTTACATTCCGTACTCGGCTCCTACGTCGCCTCGCCCGTAAAACAACTCGTACTGTAATAAGTCACCTACCGGACTTATAACGTAAATTACTATTATTTAAACTTAAATTTGATCATAACGTATCGGAATCGGTTCAAATGACTAAAATAAATTGGAACTAACTGCAACTAACCGAAAGTTGATTGAACGACTAACCAAAATTAGCCAAAAATAACCAAAAGCACCAAAGCGGGATAAAATGTATCTTAACAGAATAAAAATATGAAAGTAAGTTAAAACTAACCCAAATTAACCAAATTTTGGTGAGTAACCAAAAGTAACCAAAAACATTAAAATTGATTATAACGTATGTATTAAATCTAACTGAAAATTAACCGAAAGTTGGTTTGAACGACTAACCAAAAGCAACCAACTGCACCAAAAAGAGCTAAAACGATTCGGAATAGATTACAAATTATAAAGTTAGTTGAAACTAACCCAAATTAATCGAATTTTTGCCACTAACTCAAATTAATCAAAGCCATTTAAATTGGTTATAACGTATCAAATGACTAAAATAAATTGGAACTAATTGAAACCCACCGAAAGTTGATTGAACGACTAACCAAAACTAGCCAAAAATAACCAAAAGCACCAAAGCGGGGTAAAACGTATCGGAACAGAATAAAAATATGAAAGTAATTTAAAACTAACCCAAATTATCCAAATTTTGTAGAGTAACCAAAAGTAACCAAAAACATTAAAATTGGTTATAACGTATCGGGACCGGTTTAAATGACTAAAATAAATTAAAACCAACTGAAATTAACGGAAAGTTGATTGAACTAACCAAAATCAACCAAAAGTGACCAAAAGCACCAAAAAGGGAAACGTATCGGAACAGATTAAAAATATTAAAGTAAGTTGAATCTAACCCAAATTAATAGAATTTTGGCGACTAACTTAAATTAACCAAAGCCATTTAAATTACTTATATTGTATCAAATGACTAAAATAAATTGGAACTAACTGAAAGTAACCGAAAGTTGATTGTATGACAAACCAAAACTAGTCAAAAACATTAAAATTGGTTATAACGTATCGGAACCGGTTCAAATGACTAAAATAAATTAAAACTA
>MU182231.1:195483-254692 GCA_016904865.1 Pissodes strobi
AGATATCACTTATACGCACCTAAAGTCGGCAAGCAAATCAGATATATTATTAAAGTAACCATTCGTTTTGAAGAATGGAGCGTTTGCATAAGACGCATTGATAAATTAGAAAATTGTTTAATTTTGATTCTTCAGAAAATATGCTTCACGAAATTAATATATTTAAATGTGCCTTTTTGACTTTGACTATCTGAATTTAAGGGCTTAAAACAGCTAATAATATAGCTTATATACACCGGGGTCTTTTACAATGTTGTGTTTAGGTATATTGTTCCAGGAATAGAAAACAGAGTGTTGTATTAGTGGAATTATATATCGATATTTGCTAAAGATAATATTGTAAATGGAGACATTTTGGGTCAATGCATGCATTTACAGATTTAGCCAATGTAAAGCTAATATTTAATTGATTTCTTTCTATGGGAATGTATCGCAATAGGCAGTTAGCATGCACTGAAAACTATTGAAGAAGGAAAGGCAGTCAGTACCCTGAGGTACTTCTTAAAATATCGTCGAGCTAACGGGTGGTAAATAGTTAATTTCCAGTTTAATTTTATTGTCTTTGTCGTAATAATTAATCACTACTATCTTTAGTTGTTTTGTTTATTTTAATATTTCTATCTTTGTTTCGCATTTTTATACAGATTAAATTTCATTAGTTTATTAAATTCATCAGTGGCATTATTCATTTAAAATGTCCAAGCGGTCAAATCCTTAAGACTCATTGCGGTCTCCGACATCAGAAGTGGAATCACGACTGCTTGTAGAGTATTAGGATAATGGTGGGATTAATGCTGGCGCGAGTGCTCTACCAACTAGCAAACACAGTAACGGCTGAAATATTCTAGAAGATATTCATTGCCGACAAGTTTCAGTAGTTATCCATATTCGGTCCGAATTTGCAGATACCGAAGGGTGATATTCAACTGTGATGTTACAAAACGTAATCCCGATGTGATGGATTTAGTCATAACCTTGTCACAAGCTATAAAAGGCGATGCTGCGATCTGACAAATATCTGGAAAGCTCGTCAAAAATGACTGGACATCAATAATGGCTGAATTTTTGTCGGTTTTTGCTAAGCCTGTCGATGTTATTGATTTCCTCACGGAAGCCGTAAATGGGAACAATACACTGATAAAAACGCCATTATTTACCGAGATACTCGATTCAATACGGACGATACTAAAACATCTAAAAAATAGAGGCAGCCATGAATGACTCGTCGTGATGGTTGCTTGCGATTTTGGTGCAACCCGCTATGAGTTCGTGGGAAGAAAGTATCAAGTCGAGCGGTCCTATGATACGAAAAGTATGTAAATCATGCTCCAAGGGAGACTTGGTAAAGGCCTGGCGCTATTTGCGTCCTGTGTTTACAATAGATAGAAGCGTCAGGCCCCATCCCGATCCCGAGGTAAAAGAAAATCTACACTCTTCTCTGAAAAATGCCACAAATGCGGTAGCAGTGGACCATCGGTTAAAGCACTGTACGAGATTTCTTCAAGTAGACGTGATCGAGAGTATTCAAAGTCTGTAAGCTGTTACATCTGTGATAAATCAGGCCATATTTTTCCCAAAACGATAGTGAAAAGTGAGTGAATACTTGCAAACAGCAAGACCTGCCTGTAGGAGAGCTGAACTTGAAATCTGTTGTGACCTTTCGTTTTTAGGTTAACATAGATTCGGACTGTTCTCTTTTAAAAGGGAACATTGCAACTGATTTTCAAGGCAAATACTTGAAGAATTTAAATACTCTAAAGTTCATTTGCGTGTTGTTGTTTTCCCTGCAATTTTCGAATGTTGGCAATAATTGAGATAGAAAGCATTTTTATCGAATTATTATTATTTTTGAGTGTCGGATGATTTTATGTCTGCGCCAATCACTATCTGTAAAAACCTATTAAAGCAACAAATTAAAGTTCACTTCAATTCGAATATTTTATTTTTTTTCTTCAAGATAGTAAGTTCATGTTTGTGAAAAGAAAATTTTAAATTTCTATTGCATTTATACTGATTTAGCTGATATTAATAAACATAATTTAACAAAACGTTTAAATAAGTGTAAAAATCACTTGATCTTAGGTACACCTTTAAGTCGACTGCATAACGGTAATATGGAAATTCATTTAAAAGGCCCAAGCAGGATTGTGCAAAGAAGACTATCATTTCGTTTAGCTCCAGCTGAACGCGAAATTGTTACGGGTAAAACAACGGACTTGCTTGAAGCTAATATCATAAGGTCTCGTTGTTCACCTTTTTCTAGCCCTATTATTTTTACAAAGAAATGCGATGGTTCTGATCAAAAATATGTAGATTACCGTGAACTTAATAATAGCAGTTTACTATAAAAATATCCTTTGCGCATAACTAGCAATAGGTAAATTGTTTTGTTAACTTTTTGTGTATGTATAGTGTCGATTTTGACAAATGCTATGCTGGTAGGAATATAGATCTGAGCTAGATCAAATCAATTGCCTTATGTTTCGTGCTACCGGTAGAAATTTAATTCGAGACACATGAGATCAATAAGGTGTCATATGCTTCATGTTACTGGTAGGAATTTAATTCTGGGGCACATCAGATCAATACGCTAACATACGTTTCATGATACTGGCGGTAATTTAATTCTAAGCCTGATACTTTTATATACCAGTAGGAAGATAGTTCTGAGCCGATGTCGATGTCATAAAATGCCAATCTGTTGCCAAAGTTTTGTCATACTGGTAGCAATTCAACTCTGTGCTAAATGAGGCTTATGCCGCGTATTGATATGCATTTAGTTCTGCACCAGTTGAGGTGTATGCATTTTCACATTAATTATTAGAATATTTTTGAAGTGGAACTTCTTAACGCGCGCCGGGAGTAAAATTTGAAGGTCGCGACATGATGAAAGGCCGCGGCCTGCCGCGCTGACGGAACGAAAAAACGTTACGATATTTTATTGTGATATCTTTATTAGTTTACAAGCAAAAAATATGGGATTTGCTCTATTACCTTGTCAAGACATAAGCGAAACTTTTATGAAGAATATTTTTTTTCATTTAGGCCTTGAGTGGTATATTTAAAAAAAAATACTTTTTAACCAAATCCCTTACGATATGTATAAGGCTAGGGCGTTTAAGTTTAAGAAGTTTCATTTCAGGTATGCGCACATAGTGCACACGCTTTTTTCCATTCTCTTCTCTAGGTGACGTAAACTTATAGAAGCATATCTACAAGCGCAATATTTATCACAATGAGTTTCTTTAAAAGGTCCAATCAGTCCTTAAGACCCTTTCAATTATGAAGTATAGTTTCTGAGAATCTTAGCGTTAAAAAGCAAAAATATATTTATTTTTGAAAAACTTGCCTATTCAGCTTTAAAGTATTCATGTATGAAAACATTTTATAAAGGATTTTTATTGTGTAAACTTTTGTTATTATTTTAGGAAGATGTGGTTTAGTCATTTAGCTAAACAAACTATGCCTGTGACAGAAGCAACCAATAATGGCAAACAGTTGACTTTATCGAGCAAAACAAAATGTGTGTCATATGTCTAAAAGTTGGGCATTTTTAAGATACAGTTAAAGATTTTTTTTCAATCTCTCTACCCTTATATAAGTATTGCACCATATTTGTCTTTGAATTGCTCACAAATATAGTTAATTTTAGCAATTAAGCTAAGAAATATCATGTAAGTATCTGCCGTCGGTCATATTATCTGTTTATTTTTAAATGAAAGGCGATTTTAAACTTATCTAACTAGATAACACTTGCCTGCAGTGAAACCCGATAGCTATATCAAGTATATTATTAATATAATAGTTCGTAAAATTCGTTGATAAATGGGTGCATTTTATATTTTTGATTCTTCGGAAAATATAACTTCACATAGTTAGAATATCTGAAGTTGATATTATTGACTTTGAATAACAGAGCTTAAAATTTGCATTGTTGACGTGTAAGGACCTCATATGAAAAAATATTGTTTAGGTTTTGCTTCTATATTTAGTTTTCTGGTAGATGTGATTTTGTCAACCGTTTAGTTAAATATACTTGTGACAAATACACATACTAGTGAACAGTTGACTTTAACGAACATTGCAAATTGTGCGTCATATTTTTTAAAGTTGTGAATTTAAAAAAATAATTGAAGGTAATTTTTCAATTGCAATATCTTTAAAAATGTACACCGTTATGGTCTCTTCTCCTTTGGTTAAACTTAGCCCAAAATTTTGCCTGTTGACAAACATACTTTAAGTAAATCAAAGATAATTTTAAACCTATCATTTGCGATCTAGTTAAATAAAATTAACCTCAACGTGAACTTATAATGTATATTAACCCATCCACGATCAGTTTTTACAAAACATTAGGGACCTCAAAATACTATTGCAACATATGTCCGCAAATAGTGTTTAGTTCAATATTTTTAACTCGCGTATTATAGCAGTAGTCTGTTGAAAATAGCGCGTGCGCCACATGTTTCTCGTGCTTTCAGTGAAATTCCCCCAAGGAAATTATGTATTTTTTTCTCAACAACTTATGTGGATGTCTTTGGATCAACGATAGCCAGGTAAGTTATTAAGCGAAAATTTGACACATATTTCGGGATTTTATAACCGGTACAATATTTTGTTTTAGAAAAGCGACATCTGAAAGGAGCAGCAAGATATAATGGATAGCTGGGGTTAGAACAGGACGGAAAAAAATCTGCAGATCCAAGCAAAGTCCATTGACTTTTATCAGTTTATCCAAAGATTCACTAGAGTTTAAATTAGAAGAAAGCAATTCATCTCACGATAATCCTGCTGCTGCTATTGATGTTCTGAAAAGCTGCACATGGGTGGAATGGAGAGAAAAATTCATGCCGATAATGTGTATATCTGAGAGCCGATGCAAACTTTATTGCTGAATGTATCAATAAAGGGTTGGATATATTGGCACAAAAATCTGTAAAAAGCAACACCACAGGGTTTCACTTGAAAATAGGGTCATAATTGGTTGTCTAGTTCTTATGGCGTATAATAAGCTACTAGCTATTTACTACTACTGTTCTTATAACAAGAGCCTATAGAATGTAGCTATCAGATTTGCAACTTCAAGAAAACGTTTCAAACTATCGATTAGCAAACTATATTTCAATATGCCTTAAAACTTAGACAACGCAAGCAAGACTTACTATGTAGAAGGTTGGTCGAATGTCTAGGCGATACCTTTTGAAATGAAAGCCCTTAAGTCCCTTCGAGTTCATAGATGAGACCATGGCAAAACTCAAAGGAAGATCTAGTTCCAAGCAATATCTTCTATTAAAGCCGATCAAGCACGGAATCAAAATTTGGGAGCGTTGTGACTGTCAAAGTAACTATGTCTATTTCTTAAGTAATTATAATGGAAGAAGGGTCGTGCATGCGCATGCATATGGATGGATACAAAAGAAGTCCTTGTACTTAATAACTGCCATTGATGTTTAGTTAAAACAAAAATAAAATAAGTGAAGATTAGTGGCTGTGTGCATGTATGAATCATACCAAATGAAACACTTTGTATTCCATGCAAAATTTAATCCAAAAGGACTTCCTATAAAAGCATAACAGAGCGCTTTCGGCCTAAGCCATCATCAGTGTTACCTGAAAAGTAAGTAGAAGAACCACCCATTAGCAGAAGAAAAAGGCTGCTGTGAGATCTTTAAGAATGAAATGAAAAAAATGACAATGTTATATCAAGATTCAGAGAGTGTTTAAAGCTTAAAAGGCATAAAATAGGTGTGTAATTTAAAAATGGTGTTTTTTTGTAATTTTTTGGGTGATTTTTTAAGAGACAAAGGAAAATGGTAGAGGTTCTTACACTTACTTGTCATTGGACCTGAAGAACATATCGACGAAGAGTAAACAAACAACACCAACAAACAATGGTCAAATCACAATTAAAAAGTCAAAAGTCACATTTTAAAAAATAACATAATTTTAAAGGACAATGCCCAACCACGCTTTTCGTGGAACGACAAAATGTGTCGTCGAAGTTGACAGTCATGCCAAGCAGACTCTGAAGCCACAGGAAGTGAACCGCAAAAAATTTAGCGGTAAATTTAAATCTTAAAAATAAATGTTAAATTAGTACAGACAGTTATTCAGAATACAAATGAAGCAACTAACATGAGAAAGGAAGTCTGGAGAACAGACTGGCTGACACTAAGCTAGTTGAGGTCAAAAGATATGATCAATGTTATATAAAAATGTTATATAAAAAATGTTTTAATATAATTTCTAGAGCATTAATGATGACCCAAGAAAGTCATTGTATTAACAATAAAGAGGTTGCTTACTTGACTGAGTAAAAGAATATTTGGAAGGAAAACTAAAGTCAAAATTTTTTTATTTTTTTATATATTTATAAAAACAACCGTATTAAAGGCAGACATCAGCTCGAACCAATCTACGAGACTGCCCCCCCCCCCTTTGTTTGGGTGCTATAATTTTTATTTGAAAATAAAAATTTGTTAGGGTATTTATGATCAGTGCAGCAGATATGGGCAAGACTGACCCCACCCAAAATGAGCTGTGAAGAGATAAAATAAATCAAGTACTCTTAGTGGATAGCTATTACAGAAAATTAAGGAAAGAACAAACTCAGCAAGTAAGAAGTATGCAAGTAAAAACAAAGGAACTTTAGTTAAAAAGTCTCCTGTGCAGAGGAATGTATGATCTATTTAGATTAACCTGAGTATTCAGGCAATGGTTGTTCTGAGACAGCTCGCTGTTGATCTCGATATCCTCCAAAAAGTCCAGTCTGTTGAAATTTTTTGATGAAATACTATGTAAGATTTTTGAGTTTGAATGAGGGCTAAAACTATGGTTGTAATTGCGTAAATGTTCTCCAAAAGACGAGTTATTCCTGTTTAAATGTTCACTGATGCGGACTCTTAATGGCCTGCAAGTTCTGCCAATGTAGGTGCTCTCACACGAATTGCATGACAATTTATAGATTCCACTTTTCGAGAGGGTATCAATTTTATCTTTCGTATTATTTAGAAATGTTTGTAATTGATTCTTATTTTTAAAAGAGATAAAAGAATTATTGACAAATTGGCGGATTGTTTTAGAAATCTTTTCATTAGTTTGAACATTAAAAAAAGGGATCGAGAAGTATTTTTTAGATGTATTGTCCAACAAGCCGTGAGAGAGTTCCCTTCGCAATTTCTTGAGTTTAGTTTTAGTTATCAGATTATTAACAAGACTGGGGTCAAATTGGTTATTGAAGGCGATCTGCTTGATTATGTTCACTTCATTGTTGTATTCTGTATTAGACAGAGATACATTGAGTAGCCTGTTAACGTAGCAATGAAAAGCTGCCATTTTATGCTGCCACGGATGGTGGGATAGATAAGAAATAGTATGGTCAGTCTGGGTAGGCTTCCTGTAAATAGCAAAATCAAGGCCAACCATACTTCGGCGAACAGTGATGTCCAGAAAATTGAGTTTTTTATTAGACTCGAGTTCAATCGTAAAGTTGATGTTTGGATGAATGACATTTAGCTTATCCAAAAGAGCATTGGCTCCCTGAACTAACTAACCAAACTAACCCAAACTAACCCAAACTAACCCCAAAGTGCTTAATGAATCTGGTGACTTTCCTTATGAAACTGTTAAAAGGGTTGTTAGGAAAAAGAGAAAAACTATTGTCGACTGAAAATGTCTCAACTTTAGAGATGTAGTCTGTCTTTTTGAGAACAACCAAACAGTTGCCCTTATCTGCCATAGAAATAATAAGATTTTCATTTTTAATTTTTGACCTGAGCTTTTTTAAAGTTTTGAAGTAAACATTAGAAGTCCGAGTATTAAATTGTGGAAGGTTTTTTTTGGTATTGTAAAGAATATTATGAAAATCATTACGGATTCTCTTTTTGATGTTGGAATCATTTGAAATTTGTTCGACCAAGACATCAAGTTCATATACCCTAACAAATTTTTATTTTCAAATAAAAATTATAGCACCCAAACAAAGGGGGGGGGGGCAGTCTCGTAGATTGGGTCGAGCTGATGTCTGCCTTTAATACGGTTGTTTTTATAAATATATAAAAAAATACAAAAATTTTGACTTTAGTTTTCCTTCCAAATATTCTTTTACTCAGTCAAGTAAGCACCCTTTTTATTGTTAATACAATGACTTTCTTGGGTCATCATTTATGCTCTAGAAATTATTTATATAACATTTTTTTATATAACATTTTTATATAACATTGATCATATCTTTTGACCTCAACTAGCTTAGTGTCAGCCAGTCTGTTCTCCAGACTTCCTTTCTAATGTTAGTTGCTTCATTTATATTCTGAATAACTGTCTGTACTATTTTAACATTTATTTTTAAGATTTAAATTTACCGCTAAATTTTTTGCGGTCACTTCCTGTGGCTTCAGAGTCTGCTTGGGCATGACTGTCAACTTCGACGACACATTTTGTCGTTCCACGAAAAGCGTGGTTGGGCATTGTCCTTTAAAATTATGTTATTTTTTAAAATGTGACTTTTGACTTTTTAATTGTGATTTGACCATTGTTTGTTGGTGTGGTTTGTTTACTCTTCGTCGATATGTTCTTCAGATCCAATGACAAGTAAGTGTAAGAACCTCTACCATTTTCCTTTGTCTCTTAAAAAATCACCCAAAAAATACAAAAAAACACCATTTTTAAATTACACACCTACTTTATGCCTTTTAGGCTTTAAACACTCTCTGAATCTTGATATAACATTGTCATTTTTTTCATTTCATTCTTAAAGATCTCACAGCAGCCATTTTCTTCTGCTAATGGGTGGTTCTTCTACTTACTTTTCAGGTAACACTGATGATGGCTTAGGCCGAAAGCGCTCTGTTATGCTTTTATAGGAAGTCCTTTTGGATTAAATTTTGCATGGAATACAAAGTGTTTCATTTGGTATAAAAATAAAATATTCCAATTTTTATTTTCGTGAATTTATGAAAAAATTGCCATATTTTTGAACATTGCATTTCATAATACTTTAAAATTTGGTGAAATGTTGTTATTACAAAATATGCTTTCAGAAATAACAATTATTTAATAAGCATTTCTTATTTTGTTCCAATATCTTGTAAAATACCAAGGGAGATTTATGACGTTATGTGTATAATATTTTAGTAGCTATTGTTCAATAGTCGTCAGCTCCTCTATTGTTACTGCTCGAACTTGAACCTTCGGGAAGAGTAGAGAAACAACACTGCTTGCACTTGAGAAAAAACAACCTTTATTTTTTGTACGAGAACATATATTATCGTGTTAATTTTGCAACCACTCGCAAGCAACTTGCGATACAATCGCCGGACCCAATCAAGGCGCGCAGGCCGGTCCTATGCTGCGTTGCCGATAACATCAAAATATCTCCAAACAGAATAAATTAGCTAGACATTAATCATGAACTGAACATTCCGCCGCCCTTGAAAGGTTCGGCTTTCGACAAGAAAGAAAGGACAATATCAAAAGCCTAATAATCAGGTGAAAATCATAATTCAGTTAAAATAGTCAAAATCGAGGAAAAAGTCGCAATTGGGTTGATAGTCATAATCGGGTTAATAGTCATCACTTATAGGTAGAACACATATTTTACTAATCGCACGTTTAAAAATACCATTCTTGGTCAGCACACTCACCACACGCACTATAGAATCAGCACCAGGATGAGTTTCGACGATCCTGCCGAGTGGCCAATATAGAGGTGGTAAATTTTCTTCTTTCATCAGCACCATAGTTCCAACATTAAGTGGTGGATTACCAGACTGCCATTTTGTGCGTTGTTGGAGTGAATGCAAGTATTCCTTGACCCATCTGGACCAGAAATGCTGGAAGATCTGCTGAGTCAGATTATATCCTTTGATGTAATTAGGTTTTGAATCAGTTAAATTCCTTTGTGGGACAGCAGTCAAAACACGGCCAATAAGAAGGTGTCTTGGTGTCAGGGCTTCTAGATCGAAGGGATCGTTGGACAGGGGGGTAATAGGGCGTGAGTTAAGGACTGCTTCCACTTGAGTTAATATGGAATTAAACTCTTCATATGTCAAATGTTTTTGATTTAAAATGCGTTTTAGGTGATATTTCGTAGATTTAACGGCAGCCTCCCAAAGGCCCCCAAAATTAGGTGACCGAGGCGGTATAAAATGAAATTTAATTTGATTATCAGTAAAATATTTTCGTACATTATCAGGACTGATCAAATTATGGATAGCTAACAGCTCGTTTTTTGCGCCTATAAAATTTGTAGCGTTATCGCAATATAAATCTGTACAAAGACCACGCCTAGAAACAAACCTTTTTAAAACATTCAAAAACCCGTCACTGGTCAGGTCAGAGATGAGCTCTAGGTGCACAGCCTTTGTGGACATGCATACAAATACGCAAATGTAAGATTTTATGATTTTGCGGTTTTTTAATTTCCCATCTCTCAACTCATACGGTCCTGCGAAGTCAACTGAGGACGTCAGAAATGGGGAAGTGGGAATCACTCGCGACGCCGGTAATTGGCCCATTTTGGCAGTTAAACTCTTAGGCTTTGACTTAAAACACGGTACGCACTTTCGTATGCAATTTTTAACAGAATTCTTACCATTTAAGGGCCAAAACATTTGCCGTATAAAAGAAAGGGTAGTTTGAGCACCAGCATGCAAGCTGCGTGCATGTTCGTTTTCAATAATTAGGCGCGTAAACGGGTGTGAATGAGGGAGGATAATCGGGTGTTTTGCACTATAAGAAATCTTAGCATTTTCGAGCCTACCGCCGACTCGAATCAAGCCATTCTCAAGAAGGGGAGATAACGATTTTAAATTACTTTTAGAATTCACCGAACCAGAGTCTTGGAGTGATCTCAAATCCGAGGAAAATGCGGTCCGTTGAACTATTTTAGCAAGTATTTCTATGCTATTATTTATCTCAGATGGGGACAAAAATTTAGAATATTCTCGCCTTTCTTTACTTAGCTTCACATTATTAGCAAATCTTAAGCAATAACCGAACACACGAATTAACTTATTATAATTCGAGTATTTTTCAAAAATATCAAGTGGTTCATTATCAAAATTAAGAAAAGTCACGGTTTGGGGTTTAAATTCGGGTACTTTATCAGAGTTTCGCGCAAAATTAGAAATATTACTCTCTGCTGGCCAGTACTTTAAAGCCTTTTGAAGAAATTCAGGCCCGTGCCACCACAAATTAGAATTTTTTAAATCTTGTAGAGTACAACCACGAGAAATGATGTCCGCGGGGTTAACAGACGAAGCTATGTAATTCCAATTTTTTACAGACGTTAGTGTTTGTATCTCCGATATTCGGTTACTAACAAAAGTTTTCCACATTCGAGGTTGGCCTGCTATCCACGAGAGAACTATAGTAGAATCTGTCCAGAGAAATATTTCATCAATTGGTAAGTCTAAAATCGACAAACATTTCGATAAGAGTCGTGACATTAGTAGTGCTCAACAGAGCTCTAAACGGGGGAGAGAAATTGCCTTTAACGGAGCTACGCGGGACTTGGCACAAAGTAAATAACATTCTATGTGACCTTGGTCGTCGATGGAGCGTAAATATATCGCGCATCCATATGACTTTTCGCTTGCGTCCGAAAATGCATGAAACTGTATATTACGAGGGTTAGTCACTAAGATGCGTCTAGGTATTGTTAAAGATTGAATTCCGGATATGTCGGTTTGAAAATTAAACCACTGCGCGTAGACATCCGCAGTAACTGATTCATCCCATTCTAATTGAAGTTGCCATAAATTTTGCATTAGAAGTTTTGCGCGTATTAAAATGGGACCCAAAAGTGAGAGAGGATCGAATATTTTAGCGATGAAGGAAAGTATCGTCCTTTTTGTCGCGTTACCGGGGTTAAAAACCGGCTCTTGACCCTTATACCGAAAAACATCTAAGGAAGGGATCCAACATACGCCTAACGTTTTGGTAGATGAGTCATCAGTGATCATATATGGCGTATCTGAATTAGAAGATATCTTATTTAAAAAGTCGATGTCGTTCGATTGGAATTTCCGTATTTCAAACCCGTATTTTAACAAAATCTTAGATAAGTTTTCGCGAATTTTAGTTAATGCTACGCTATCCGAAGCACCTGTTAATACGTCATCCATATACATGTCTTTATTAATTACGACACAATCAGTGGGGTATTTGTCGATATTTTCGCTCGCAATTTGTTTAAGACAGCGAGTGGCTAAAAACGAAGCGGGTTTTTCGCCATAAGTTAACGTTTGTAAATTATAATATTTTACCTCATCTTGGGGATTATCTCGCCAAACAATTCTCTGCAAGTCTTGATGCTCGGGATGTATTAATATTTGCCTATACATTTTGGTCAAGTCACCAACGAACACTACCTTGTGTTTTCTAAACCTTAATAAAATAGAAAATAGATCGTTCTGTAAAGTAGGACCATCCATTAAAACATCATTTAATGACAAATTCGAGGAACTTTTGGCGCTAGCATCAAACACAACTCTAACCTTCGTTGTAACGCTATCTAGTTTAATTACACTGTGATGGGGTAAATAATAGATCGGGGTCAATGACTTTTGGTCTCGGGAGATTTGTCTCATATGATCGAGGTTTTCATATTCGTGCATAAAATCGCAATATTGAATTTTTAAATTTTCATTTTTTGACAATTTTTGTTCATTTGAATACAATCGATTTAACGCGCGAGTTTCTGAATCACCAAGATTCGAAAAATTACCTTTTAATGGCAGTTTGAGAACAAACCGGCCCTGTTCATTTCTAGAAAAAGTATTTACAAAATGTTGTTCGCATTCTCGTTCTTCAGAAGTCCAAGAGTTTTCCGGAATCTGAGGAACTTCCTCGATTTTCCAAAATTTTTCTATTTGGGCGTTTAAATTACAATCATCGTCGTTAGTATGTGAATTTAAGAAAAAACATTTTGACAGTCGCTGATTAATGGGTATAGGACCCGCTACTACCCAGCCGAGAACGCTATTCTGTAGTATAGGTAACCCTTTACCTAACTTGATCTGACCTTCACTAAGCAAATTGTAGAATAGTGAAGAACCGATAAGTATGTCAACGCTTGACGCGATGTTAAAATCGGGATCAGCGAGAGGAAGTTCGGGTAACTTTAAATTCGATATATCAAATGATACCTGTGGAGTAAAATCGCTTATTTTGTCAATAACTAAGCACGAAATTTTTGGCTGGTATAAAGAGCGAATTGATGAAATCGTTATATTAACTTGTTCGCTGATTGTTGTTTTAATTTGATTGATACCTGAAACTGGCATATTTATTTTTCGCGTATTTAACCTTAGTCGTGTTAACATATCTCTAGAAATAAAATTAGACTGTGAGCCGCTGTCAAGTAAAACACGGCATGATACTGGAGCATTATTTACATCAAAAACGTGAACGAGTGCAGTTGATAATAAAACAAACGGTTCTGAGACCTTCTGAGAGTAATGTGACAATACTGTGCAATTTTGAACTTCGTTTGGCGGTGACACATCTTGGATATTATCGAGTACACTATTTATACTATCATCATTCGGCGGAAGAGGTATCTGCGCAATATTAACATTTGTTTGAGAACCGGATTTTGGAAGAACATTATTATTATTAGGTTTCGTATCATTTTTTAAAGGAGACGACTCTGGTTGATGTAAAAGGGTAGAATGTCGCCCATTGCAAATTCTGCAACCTGACGACCTACAATCCGAATTTCTATGCCCCTTTCGCAGACAATTTGTGCAAAGAGATAACCGTTTTACCTCCTCAAAACGAGACGCCACTGGCGAAGATTTGAATTTTGGACATACATAAATAAAATGTTTACTATTACAAGAAGGGCAAATAGGACCTGATTGTTCAAAAGATTGAAAACTTTCTTTTTGACGATATCCAGGGTTTGCAGTTGATTTAGTATTTAAGGCCTCTAAAACTTGACATCTTTGTGTTAAAAATTTAGAAAAATCGTCGAGTTTAGGCTTTATAATATCTTTGCTAAAGTTCTCCCACTCGCGTTTTATAGGAAAATCTAGCTTCGAGTTCAAAAGATATATTAAAATAGTGCTAGAACTGTCGATAGGTTCGCCTAAGCTTTCCAAAGCGCGTAAATTTTTTAAAAATGTATCGAGAAAATTACGTAACGTGACATGTGATTCTTTATGTAAGGCCGGTAAATCGAAAATTTCTTTTAGATGTGCATTAATTATGGCCTTTTGATTATCAAATCTTTCTGTTAATAAATTAAACGCGGTGATGTAATTAACATCGGAGAGGGGTAGGGATGCAATGACTTGCGCGGCCTCACCCTTCAAGCAAGATTGAAGGTGATAAAATTTCTCAATATTTTGTAACGAACTGTTATTGTGCACCAAAGCTGTAAATGTGTCCCTGAACCTCTGCCATTCTGAATATTGGCCTGAAAATTCGGGTATTTTGATGGCTTGCAACTTTGTATTAAGTTGCAATTGTGGAACCGCGACGCTAGGAACAACTTGCGTGGGTGGATTAATCATTGGTGAAAGTTGGAAAATCAAATCTTTCGCAATGGACATGGCTTTAAAATATTTTTTTTGAAAATCTTCGCGTGCCTCACTGGCTTTATCGTGATCTAAAGTACCAATCGCGAGTAACACATCCTCGAGCTCACCCTGTATCATTTTAAATTCGGTTAAAATATCTTTCGTTGCTTCATAGCGGGTCTCGATTTCTATAAGCGAGTATTTTCCGGGACTATATTTGTCTAAATAAGTTTGAAATCGCGTAAGTTCAGCCTTAATTTGGCCACGACGAGCTATCAGCCTTTTCTCCTCATTTGCCTTGTCTGGCATTTTGACTTTCCGAGTATTTTCGAGCTAGGTAAAATAACAAATATTTATACTAGAATACAGCAAACAAATATTTATACGAGAATTAAGCAAACAAATATTTATACGAGAATACAGCAAACAAATATTTATACGAGAATACAGCAATTAGGAGGTTTTGATAAATTATAACAACCCAAATGATGCCTTATATTGATCAAAATTAATCGAGAAAAAGTCCGAGTTTATTTACATGCCACTCGCAAAATGCACGAAATATTCACCAAACTGTTATTCTTTTAAAGATATAATGAAACTATATAAACAAGTGGTAAAAGAGACGGAAACAAAAAGGGCATGTAAATAAATGGGAATAAAAAAGGATGGATTTATAGATACCTGACCTCGAATAACGTTGCTGTCGAGTCGAGCGCTTGGCCGATCTTGGTCTTGCGTACGTGAACTCCAACTTAACAGCGAGCGGGATGACGGACTGCAGCGATCATGGCGGTGATGTTTCCTTTGTTATTTGTTCAATTAATTATCATCGGGCTGCGAAGGACCAATTTTATGTTCAATAGTCGTCAGCTCCTCTATTGTTACTGCTCGAACTTGAACCTTCGGGAAGAGTAGAGAAACAACACTGCTTGCACTTGAGAAAAAACAACCTTTATTTTTTGTACGAGAACATATATTATCGTGTTAATTTTGCAACGACTCGCAAGCAACTCGCGATACAATCGCCGGACGCAATCAAGGCGCGCAGGCCGGTCCTATGCTGCGTTGCCGATAACGTCAAAATATCTCCAAACAAAATAAAATTAGCTAGACATTAATCATGAACTGAACAGCTATTATGTATGCATCACCTGAAATTTACTGGTTTAATGTCAAAGATACTTAATGTGAATATTTCAAAACTTAAATAAAATTGGTAAAATATTGGAACATTACATTACTGTGAATTTAAAGGTGATATAAGTTTGCCAGCATAATGATATAGGAAGCAAATTATATGGTCATATATTTGTGGAGAGAAAAATAATTCTAGATCTAATTATTGCTTTTTTCCAAAATATTCCTTGGAAATCTTTAGCACTAACGCTCAAGCTTCTATTTTGATATATGTCTAAATGTAAAATGAAAACAACTTTTCCACAAATTTGGCTGCTTCTGTTAGAATATCTGGGTATAAGAACAAACAATTTTGGTCCCTAAATGATTTAAGAGCATCATCAGGATTCGTATAACAAAACCTTTGCTCTATTGTGTTAGCAGCGTAATATCATACCGCTTTTCACTCACAAAATTTATAACGCTATAAGGGGTTAAAATATCGTTAGAGTGGTAAAAGGATAACAGACGCTTGGCACTAAAATGTAATAATGAATCTTACTCCATAGTGTAATGAAATGGCACTGCTATTACCAAATTTGTTCCGTTTGTTTGCTTTCCTAATAAAGAATGAAAAGTTGAAAGTATGGTATAATTATTGATATATTGCTGTATTTGTGACTATGATTTTCCAACAGTTGATTAATATCATATTAATTAGTAAACTTCATAACATTCCAGCGTGAACTATTAATATAGTAGTTCTTACATGCCCATTACTATTTAATATTGCTAATCTAATAATTAATAGTTTTTACTTATGTTATTATCTTTATATTATTTTTAGGTAAAAGACAGATCTTCAACAATACTATTTTTAGTTGAAGTTTTCTCCCTCGAGTTTTTAAAAGATGCTTGTTAATTCAAGTTAGTTAGTTGAGTACCTAATTTTGGGGGTTGACAAGAGAAGTTTGAGGCCATATTTTCCTCTTTCTGAATTTGATCCCTACACATGTATTGAATATTTTTCCAAACATATCTTTATATATATGATAATTTTTGCTACAATATTTTAAATTATTTTAACTATTTGTTTTACTTCCATATCTTCTTTTCGTAAATTAATTTTAAAAACGTCTTTCAAAATACGTGCTATATTTTTCCCTGACGATTTCTCTTTTAAAGCATAACTTTCTATATCTCTAAAAATTATCAATCAAAGCTAAGATTTTGCTTCTAAATGCGTGGATGGGCACAATCTCAGTATTATTTTAGTCAATGTTTCAGGAGTGTTGCATGAATAAAAAAAGCGAAAAGGTTTAGAGCAGACCAAATTAAAATAACTACTTATTACCTTTTGCAACTTGACAGGTTATTCACACTTGGGTCTGATATGCCCATTATTTTCATTAAGGCAAATGCTCGAATTTTAAAAATATTTGTTATTTAATCTAATCTTTTTCCTTAATAAAACACATAAAAACAAATTCTTTTTTGCTAGTCGAGGAGTTAATTAAATAGGTTGTTTCTTTGTCATAATTATTAGTTGCAAAACGTGAAGGAAAATTAATTAACGCTTCAAATTTAGCTCTTGATATATGTCATGCGGCAGAAAAATAGATGATCCTTAGCAATAATACAATCAAAATTGCTAAACAAAATTATTTAATATAATAAGAGGATCCTATTTCAAGTTGATTTGCCAAAAAAATGCGGAATATTAATTTTCTTTAATACTATTAATATTTCAATCTGGAACTGATTTTCGACGCGTAGCAAACAATCGAGCGTGCTCATTTTCTATTGGTCGTATTCGCGTAGATATACGCTCTTCGCTCTCACTGGTCGGTGGGATAGAGTGACTGACATTTGTTTGTGGATTGTCAATTGCTTTTATTATGAAAATTAATTCAGGAAGATGTTTTCGCCCATATTTTGGGTTAGTTGGGGTTAGTTTTTCTTGGTTGCGCCCCAAAGCGAGCGGAGGGCTAGGCACGAAGTATTCAAATATTTGAAGGAAAAATGTAACAAAAGATCCCGTACCCTCGATACAAATATGTTTCAGGTTTCAGGTAAAACACAAAAAAAAAAATTTTCCGCATTTTCCATTAGGAAATGAATAATAATACCTACCTTATCTTTTGTAGATAAATTGTTATTTTTATTAGCAGTGTTATTAACTGGATCCGAAAAATACTTTAGATTTTTTCATAAAAGAACTAATATTTTTAACAAAAATATTGTCACGGCTAGCCACCATCTGAATATTTTTGTGCTAGAACTAGTCTTGTCGCGTCTACGTATGACGGCCGCGAAGATTCAGGAACTGTGGAATTCTCCCGATGCCTGGTCGAGAATAATATAGAGAGGCGCCTAGCTTCATCCGGAGTAATCGCGATAGATTTAAGACTGTATATAAAAAGCGGACAACGCGAGTTGCGGTTAATTAATCATTGAGTGTTGAATTGAGTTGTAAAGTTATAAGAGTAGTTTAGTGTGTTTAATTGTACACAGTGATAAAGAATAAAGAGAGTATTAGGTTAGAATAGTAAAAGTGGTAATTTTGTTAGAACCCAGAGGAAAAACGTAACATGTGGTGTCAGAAGTGGGATTATGAAGAGACCGGACTTGTGAAGTATTCTTCGAGGAGAGAAGAGGGTACAAGTACGTCAACGAGACCGTTTTTATTGGGGGATTTAGTGAACATTTTATAACATTCTATGGTCAATACAAGGCAAGGAAGATGGTATTGGAAGTCCTGGAAGATGTGCATAATGGAAAGTTTGGTGCTCATGTCGGAGTTAACAGAACGATTGACAGGATCCGCGACAGATTTTACTGGGGCAACTACTACCAGGATGTGAAATCATAGTGCCGGCAGTGTTCAACCGGTGTCTCAAGTCAAGGACCCCAGACATGATCCAGTGGGAAGATGAAACAGAATGATGTGGGACTACCGTTTGAACGTCTCACCAGTGATCTAATGAAGGCTCGATATGATCTCCAAGCTAACTCTATGGGATTTCAGATGAATGATAAAGTCTGGTTATATAATCCGCAAAGGAAGGAAAAAAGGTCTCCCAAGCTAATGCCAGTATGGGAAGGGCCCTATACGGTCATCAAAAAATTAATGACGTAGTGTATAGAATTCAACGTAACCCCAGAAGCAAGCTGAAAGTTGTCCACCTCGACAGGCTCAAAGCATATCACGGACATGAAACAGCTGATCGGGACGATCAGGTTTAAGAGGGAAGCAATATCACGGCTAGCCATCATCCGAATGTGATACCCTACAAAACTTGCTTTGTCGCGTCTACGTATGAGTCATCGCCAGCCGCGAAGATTCAGGAACTGTGGAATTCTCCCGATGCCTGGTCGAGAGTAATATAGAGAGGCCTCGCTTCGTCCGGAGTAATTGCGATAGACTTAAGACAGAATATAAATGAAAAATATAAAGGAATACAAAGTGGGCACCAAAATAATTTTATTTCGCAACGAATAAAATTTGTTTTTCCCTTTTTCTTTATATAAATAGTATTATTCGCAAGTATACTAGCACGGCGGCTAGCGACACCCTATAATCAATTTGTAATCAATCCTTGAATCAATTATCAATTAAAAGTAAATTGGTTTTTATCCGCACTGTAACTTAAAATTTATTTATTTTGTTATGTATGTGCATATTTTAATATTACTAAATTATTATTTTATGTCTAGTCATTTTAATTTTTGTGATGGCTTATTATTTTCTGCATGACAGCAGGCTTATTTTAATGTTACCTGACTTTAAACAGGTGTTACCTAAAATGTTACGCCTATGGTGCGCCGTGTCGTCGGGATAAGCATGACGTAGGCGCGTTGTTGTGGCCGTAGATGAATTAAATTTTTGATGCGATTCTGCCGCTACCTTCATTATTTCCCTTCATTGCTTTATCCCCTCTTTACGTTGATATTTCTTATGTTGGCATGTAAACGTTTGGTAATTTATGAATGACCTGTCTTTGGTATTGATAGTAGTGTAAATAGAATTGAATCAAACAATTTCTAAGTAGTTACGGCAGCATAGCATATTAATGTTGCAGAATCTTTACCAGAATACTTTATAGGCCAGTCCGATAATCTTAATAAATTATGGCCTCTTCTTTTAAGAGCTTATAAAACATATTTTCGACCACCTAGCAGCAATATCGGATAAATCGTTTATTAATAGGACTTTAAGGTTTAGGTCCATTTTGGAATTTCCTTTGCTCAATAAGAGCCGCTTTATGTGGTATTTTATATACTTATGGCAGAAAGAAAATCTGTCACTTATTTAGGATTTTTTAAATTACTTAGTATGTAGTCAAAATCTCAATATTTTGTGTGACGATAATAGATCGACATCGGCAAATATCGACTTCAAAGGAATTTAGGAGATTATGTCAATAAGTTGCATACATTTTTTTTTTACTAAATTTTATTATCATTTCACACTGAATAGGCTGTCGCTTGTTGCTTTTACAATACTTTCCAGCGGCATTTCAAAAATTATATTGACAGAATAATATCATAATTTGCATACCCAGCACCACTTCTCTTTTGAACGCCCTATAAAAGCTGCCATATAAATGGGAGCTTTTTCTGACTGAAGGACATAATGGATATGGGTCAAAGCCGAGCGAACACTTTACAGACACGTCTACTCTAGAGTTAAATGTTCATTAATTTTTCATATTTATTACCTACTTCATGCGTCAAAATGTCGTCATCAAGTTAGCAAAGCAGCGAATGCATAAGCAGAAATAAATAAATATTTATAAACGTTTTATTTATATCTAACGTATGCCTAATGCAAGTGAGCTGCCTTTATTTAGGTACTTTAAATGTTTGTGGTGAATCATAAAAGCACCAATTAGAGAAATATAGACTAATTGGCATTTTGCGTTATGCTGCGTATGATTAACAATCATTAGTTTCACGATTCGTTCCATATTTGAGCAGATGAGGTACCAAAAGGGGCAATAATCAAGCAAATGAGTTATAAAATTTATGTCAACACGTTTTTCAAAATGAAGAGCGTATTGTTATAATTAATTGTATCTTTGGTCGCATTGATTATTGCTAGGGAAGCCCTGAAATTTGTGTTGGCTGAGCTTAAGTGGTTAATACAGTTGTATGATGTGTGAATGTTTGCGCCCATCTGGCGCTATATATTTCTTGAGTTAAGTTTTCATTTAAAAAGCATGCTGGATATGATCTAGTATTTTGCTAGAATCGATTCCATGTTCATAGTTCTCCACTTATTTTAATATTTCGCTTGGGATCTCTTAAAAAGTTCCCATAATCCAAGATACATGGAATCAAAAATTTCCTCTTGCTCTTACGCCTACGCTTTCAAGTTAAAACTACGATTAGAAAAGCTAGAAAGAGGAGTCCCGTCAAAACTTTCCGGAAATGTAACATCGAATTTTATGAGCACTCTCCATCGAGAATATACTCATTATTACTTTACTTTAACCCTAGATCGATATTTAATTTTGTAGTATTGGTATCGATGAGAAAATTTGACTACATATTGTTTATACTTTTAGGGTATAATTTGAATAGATATATTAATGAAACCGAATTAATTACGTGAAAACGGTTAACTGCGAAAAGGCAATATATACACATATAAACGAGAATTAATAATCGTATACACTACATTACAGAAAATAAAAAAATATATAGTACATATTTTTCAATTTTTTTTTGGTGAACGCTGCATATGGGTGTCTTGCATTTCAAGCAATAGGTCATGACCATGCTTTTGCTGATGGATATATGTGAGAATAAGCTTGACGCCCTTTTTGAGACTGCCCATTCTTGTACCTCAGATCACTACCGTTCTCTCAGTACTTCATCTATCATCTTGCGCAAAGGAGTACTGAGCTTAGGATTTTGAACAAAACGTGAAAATTGCCAAGGCTGGGTTCATATAATGTGCAAATCCTACATATATTACAATCCGTTTTTCGGCACACTGCTCAAATCTATCAACTGCACCCTTTGCAGCATTGCATGTATGAATTATTTCTGCTTTTTGATTTGCTTCAATTATATTTCCTGTTTCATACATAACAATAAAACTGAGATCTGTTTTTGTTTTTGCACTCCACGCAGTATTTTTATGCCTTCTGGTAATGTTTGTGATTGAGCAGTATTATCAGATGTTCTAGCTATTTCCGGTCTTCAGTATCGCACAGTCTGCGGTAAATTATGTTGGGTTGCACGTCCACGTAAATGAGGATCTACCTACGCCAATGCAATTTCTTTTAGGAATATTCTTCCTTGCAAATCATCTTTTGGATCAGGATGATTGAACAGATGAATAACTAGAAGATATTAAGTGCAAAAAGATCATCGTGGAACAGCGTCTGGTCGCCCTTGCTACTTTATTTAATGAAATAAGCTAGTGAACAGAATCGATTCCACCATTTTTTTGCATTGCAAAACGTTATCATCTCCAATTTTTCGTCAGAAATAGTCAATAGCATCAGTATTGTGAAAACTGGAAATCATTATAACCTTCAAATTTAAATTTTTTGGACCTAAGAAGAGTTTGTCATATTTAGTTTGAGTTGAGTTATTGAACGATGCTTGACATCTGTAAACTCTTTTGGTAAATCTCTCTTATTTTGCCAATTGTACCGGCGAAGGCTAATTTATGAATCAGAAGCAATTTTTTAACCGATGATCCTGATAGGGAAGGAGTTAAACATTCGAAAAACCTCCAGGCTGTTGGCCTACGTATATTTCAATATTGAGGGTATGGAACATTTTTAAATTAATCAATTTAAATAGTTTAAGGCCAGATTGTTGGGTTTAGATGGTGTACATTGACTAAAACTGCATCGGCGGCAAAATTCTTCAAGCATTTCATTTTTCAGTCTCTCTTCTCTGATACTATGGACTTGAAACCATAAAATTCTTAAAAGAAAAAGGAATCTTTATTTAATCGTCGTGAGCCAAAACTTTTCTACTCGTATTCCTTTTCAATCCGAAAACTCACCAACATTCAGCTTACTACTTTTTAACAAACAAAATGTAGCGAAATAGTCACGATGCTTTCTGTAATTCTGTAACTTTGTTCTAATATAAATAACAGTAACATCTAATCGTTGATAAACAAATTCCAACAGTAGTCGGTTAGACCTTTAGTATAATTGGCTGTCCCTTTTGCGTCGGGGAGTTAACTTCTTAAAGATCAAGGTTATACATTTTGATTGGGGATATGTTTTTGCCACTTGGTCGAATTATCTTTGCCCAAAAAGGCAGAGGCAGTTAATTTTTTGGCTAGTATAACATTGATGCTATCGTCATCATCTGAACAACTGAAATCTAAAACCGTATCGCTGCTTTCGGATGTACTTCCAGAAATGCATTAACATAATCTTCTTAATCAATATCCTCGTCGTCAAATAGCCTATCTTCGAAGTCAGCTTTTTCCAGAGGCGCTGCAATCTTTCTTGATCTCTTTGCGTAATTCATTTTGTACTAAAATAATTAATAGCAAGCATTAGTTACTATACATTTGTATGTGATTATCATTATTTCTTACCGAGAACAATGAGAATGTAAAACGCTTCATGCGACTAGCAGAAAGCTGAGAAATTCCAGATGAACGTTCTGGAAAGTTATAGTGCACAACCTTCTGTATTCACAAACAATAGAAACGCCAAAAGAACGTTTTCGTTGAATTATAGTAGCAGACCCTTCACTCATATCCATTTTTTAAAACTGTTCAATTTTGGTTCGTAACAATGCTTCGACTTCCCTAATTTAATATCAATAAATGGCTGAATTTAAGGAACATTTTACTCACTATTCATCATCTTTCAAACCACAGCTTTTCAATTTTCATGCACTGTGGACAGTAAGTAATTTGGAATAAAACAAAATATTCGACAGTAAAAGCTTTCCTTTGTACTATAATTATTGTCAAAGAGACATCGACAAAGATGTATTCGTAATTCATCGAACACATTAAGTTTGTCATGAACAACCGTATGATTCAAGTAACAAAAAAATATATTTCAAGTTTGTGGTTTATTATATGTAAACCACCAACTAAACATTTTTTTCGTGGTTTATAAGAGACATAATCCACTTACTCAATAAATACTTCAATTTACTGTTGTTAAAATATCGTATATAGAACTATTTTTGCTTATGGTATTTTGTGTTCTGACTATTTATATTTTTTAATCGATCTAATTAGAACTAATTTTCTTGTTTTAGCGATTTAAGTATTATTAATACCGCTTGTGGTTTATTATTAACTATATTTAATTATGTATCTATGAGATATTTTTTATATTGCTTGCTTGACTTTCTTTGACATTATGTATTGCTTGGCATTATTATTTTGAGAATGTGTTTCTCTTCTTTACGTTTTCTGCTCTAGTTATGATTAAATAATTGGTGAACCGGCACACAAAAATATGAGTCCGCGCATGTCTCGTTTTCTATGTTTTAGGTACTTCTTGAAAATCATGTAATTATAGACTAGACAGAAAGGTGAATATAGTTAAGCCATCTAATAAATCAGCAGCAAGCAATTCAAGGATCAAAAAAAGTGCTTTGGTAAAAATACTTACTCCCAAGCTAAAAAACTAATAAATTCCTTATTGAATTCCTAGTTTTGACAGTTAGCGCATCGGCAAACAACACAAATGATATCAAACAATTTTTTTAACTTCTTCCATCTATACAGGGATATTCTGAAAACAACTAATAATATTCAAAAAGAAGATAAGTAAATCCGTATGCCACAAAGGACAAAACTTAGCAAATGCATTTTAGCATTTTGCATATAAATGAGCCTCTTCCCTCAGCTTACGAAACAAAACGCATTTTTGAACCAGTTTCGTAATTTTAATTACGAATTTCATATCATTGAGATTTTCCGTGCAATTTTAAATACATCACAAAAACTAATAATAGCTCAAAATGGCGACCATGGGTAAAGGGACGTGGAACCAGTAGACAAGTAGTATTTTACGCCAATGCTGACTGTTGACACGAGAAATTTAAAGTTAGTTGCATAATACTGATAATGACAATCAACAAGTAATGTTTTTGCAAAGGAATAATAGAACCGTTTAATTAATATAATTTTTGTGCATGTCATAATATATAACAGTCGGAATTAAATGACTTAATAATGTCTCTGTTCCATCAAGACGGAAATTGTGTATAATGGATTGCCTAGAGGCCTAGATGCAAAACGTCAATCATAAGAAGCAGACTTTCGTCAGCGGGAAAATAATGTATTTTGTATATCTAAAAAACGATGAAAACTATTATGCTTCGATAAAAGTGGGTTAAAACGATTGTCGACGATTAATGTCTGCAATGACCCAATGATAACGTGTTTACTGGGCAGTTTTTCCAAGAACTATAGTATTTTGTGATTTTTTAGTTCTTATGTATTATACATTATTAGTACCCAGCCTACTATATTTTAGAAATATATTTGGTACATGTTGATGATTAAACATACCTAAACCATTTTGGTCCCCACTATAGGTCTCCCCACTACTCCGAATACAAGCAACAGTAGAAGACATTCCAGAGTTTTCCTCTTCTCCTCTTTGCCTGACGTCTTCTCCATCTCCAGCTCGTCTACATCCTATACTTTCTGTCCCATTGATTAGATCTGGATTTTGATCGAACTGGCATCTGAAATGTATAATTTTTATTTTAGCCCCATAATAAGTTTTTGTCATTGTGAATACATTTCATTGGTAATACAAATGGTTTAAGGGTTAATCCTAGTTTGCTTAATTAGCTGGCTGTATTGAATGAACTGGTCAAGCTGTCATATGAGCAACTGAGCTCGGCGAAATAAGAAATACTTTGGTAGTTTAGTAAGTTTATCAACTAATTTAGTTACAGCATAAATGACTGAGAGAGAGATTTACTTCGTTTTGGATTTTGTATGGGAAGGACTATGATTTGAGGGTTGCGAAACGTTTGTTACATACGAATAATTTAGGAGATTCTTTAGCTGGACCGGGCTCGAGCAGATTTATTAAATACATAGTATGACAATCTACTACAAAATTCAATATGAAAAGGCAAACCCAATTTTCTAATAATGCATACTTTAACATTTGCCTTAGGATGTAATATTATTTGATCCAGTATCTGCAACGCAATTTTTTTCTCAACAATCCAAAAGGAGATATAGTTACAGTCTATGTGGCTAGCTATCCAAGTTAAACAGCAAAATGTGAAATTATAAATAGCATTCAATTACATTGGATTAAAGCACATTAATATTGATATATATCTAAACAATAAATACCGTAAATTCAATACGAAATAAAGTTGCCTACCATACTGTGATATTATAGCAGGTTTTAGAGAAGAGTAACTTGTAACGTCGAGCAATACTCATCTGTCATAAGGAAAACGAATATTTCCCTTCTTACCAATTATTTGATTTGATTGATGATGAACCATCAAAAATATTACAATCTATCTTAAGAAACATTACAACAAAATTCCTATCTACAACCAAGCAAAAAAATAGTACCATACCATATCAGAGAAAAATTTAAGTAAATATTGAAACATTTAATGGATCGGAAAATGTCTCTTCATTTGTAATGAGTACATATAACAAGGGTTACCTATTGTCCTAAATGTATAAATTATATTTTTTTGGGCTGTTTAATTATTCCAAACATCGAGTTCTGGAACTTTCAAATAAAAAGATATTGTGGCTCTAATTAAATTGCCTACCTACATTAGGAAGGTATTTTTTTGTAAATTTTATGTCTAGCAGATCGCCTTTCTTATTAAGGGATATAATTTGTCCCACAAAGTGTTTATTTTTTTCCTTGCTAAGCATACCAACACCCATTCATCTGGAGTAAGATTATCTAGTGGTCCATTAATTTCAGACATACAAGCATTTATAGCTTTAGCTTCTCTTATATCTTCTTCAATATCATCGTCGCTTTCGTCGAAAATAATTTCTTCTTTGTTTACAGCTTTACCATCTAAGCATTTATCAGACCTTTATATGCACCTTTTGAATGACTCTGGATCATATTGTTCTTTATTGATTGCGATTGTAGGAAAAAATACTACCTTTCCTGAAAACATTAGATATTATTTCTGAATGTATTTCCTTCCATATTTTGCCTATTAATGAGCTTCTTCTTCTTTGGAATCTTTCTGCGTTCGTTATGTCTTTGCCATTCAATCAAAAACTGCTCCCATTTAACCTTGAGCGATTGTAGAACGCTCAAATCTAACGTTTGAAGAATATAAGATGAGTGGGGGGGGGGGGTAATTTAGAAGGGTTTTACTCCATTTTCTCGTGCATTCCTAATTAGACGCTCTTCCACGTGTGATGCATGAACATCATATATAAGCAATATTGCACGATCAGAGCTAAATGTTTCAGCAAGGATTTTTTAAAATATCGCACAAAAAATCTGATTCCATCCGCCCATTCTTCGTTATGGCGTACGGTGTTCCAGGAAATGATTTATTAGGAGAAGCAAAGGGCTTTAAAACCGTCGGCCATTAGCAATGTAGTATTTTCTCTGCCACTACCCTCTCTTGCCCATTGTTTTCGTATTGCTGGGATCTAGAAAAAAATTTGTTTCATTTAGATTTCAGACCTGTCTGGGCTTGTCATGAAGATGAAGGTTATTTCATGTTTCTTGTAAAATATCGACATATCTATTAATAATGGGTCCAAGCATCTTTTTCTTGCATACTCCACTAATGAGGATTTTCAACGGACAATTTGTGACTTTTGGCTAAAGCAAGAAACCAATCCTCGCCAGGTCGCCCGTTTTTAAAAGGCGTTTTGATATTATTCAGTTACGTATTGCTCAACAATATTCAAAATGTCACGTCGTGTTAAACCCCAAACCCATTTCTTCATTGTAATTAAACAACCTGCAAGGCAAATTTCTTCTGCTGACATAGCTGTACTTCCTCGTATTGTTGAACTCTTCTGACCACAATGGCCCCGTCGATGATAACTGAGTGTCATTTGAGGGATGTTGTATGTTTTATGAGCAGCGTATTGAGTAAACAAGCCTCTTCTAATTTCTTCCCTTCCAATGTTTCAGCAATTTATGTAGTTCTTTTATTTGATATTCTCTTATAATTTCGCACAATGTTTAAAAGACTATAATAAAATGGTTAAAATTCCTTGTGTGTAAGTGTGTAGCATACTACACTCTTACCCATATTTTTTGCCACGCACTTGCTCCAACACACTTTTCTGAAGTGGTAAGTGTTTAGTAATGGAGATTAAAGGTTTAGCGTGAAATGCTATGAAAAAATTGATGCACGTCAAAAAGCCTTTACCCTTTCTTAACGATGCAATGCACACAACAAGAAAATGTTATCTTTCAAACTGGACGCTCGCCGATTTCGAAACCACTCAATATTGCGTCTATTGCTAAATAACCGACTTCAAATGTGACATACGAAAATGACAGAAACAATTAATCTGCTTACGGTTTTCGATAATAGAAACATTAAAGTACTTAATTTAATTGTTTTTCTATAGATGTCGCTACCTATATATCCGAATGACTCCAGGTATTATTTTCCTACACACTTAGCCCGCTTACACACTTACCCCACTTTACCTTACGTAGAGCGCCGTTGTAGTTTTTGATTAGTTTTACCGAGTAAACTTTGATATGCTTAGTTTAAGTTGTACTTATGGTTAAGTAGTTTTAGTCAATTCTGAAATTTCAAAGTTTGATTTTCGCAAACTACTCTTTGAAATTATTAAATTTCACATTTGATAGGATGAATGGACTGACTTATAGGCGCAATTCTATGCCAATTGTGCCAAACTAATTTTCAGATTTGCATTAGTAACTAGTAATAGTAATAGCAAATGTTTACCATGTTAATCTCTATGTTGCATAATATATAAAAAAAACACGTATATAACGATGGGTCATTGATTTAAATGATGAGTAGAGCATTAAGCGACGCTCGTTAATATTGTTATGAGTAGCCTGCTAACAATATCCAACTCTCATAAATCTTTTTGTCGATAAGCTCCTACGATGTTAAAGTGAGTTTAGTGAGATAAAGTTGAAAACTTATATCTCACTCAGTATTGGCAAACCTTTCTTGAAATGTAAGGCATCAAGTTAAGGATAAATATATCTAAAATACTAAACTTGAGCCTGGGGTATTCGGCCTGATACTATAGTGGGAATAGCAGTATATACACTGAATGGAAAATGCTTCTATAAACTTTATGTTATGATTATGGAGTATACATAATATCAAGAACGGTATAAAGGTGTTTGGAAAGGTAATGTCGAAAATAATAGGGCTTACAGGGAAAGCTAAAATATTACTGGTACCTTATATAAATTTTTTTGCTATCGGGCTTCATTATGGAGTCATTCGGCTTGAAAGTGAGAAGTTGAAAAATTATTTTTTATTACGCATGCATCATAATCAACGATTATCGCACGCTGCAGCGTGCTTAAAATGATGTTTATGATGCGCCTACTTTTTTAAAGGTTGCTATAGAAACATTTGATCATGTCAAATGTGACAGATTAACATATTCGTCAATATATCCCTTAAGTTTAATATTTAAAACATTTTTGAGATTATGATGCATTCGTTATAAAAAATAGCCTATGATATACGTGTATAAGAGGTCTTTAAAGCTCTTGCGACTTACAAAACACTCCGCTGCGCGTCGTGTTTTGAAATATGTCGCGCGTGCTTTAAAGGCCCTCTTATACACTTATATCATAATATACTATTATATTACAAGTTTTAAACTGTTGCCATGGCATCTACGAAATTTAGGTAATTGAATTAACTAATATTAATATTTGCTTCCACGTAAGCTGCTGCTCAGTACGTCTGTCTTATAAAGGGGCAGACGAAGTTTCCCAGTTAAATTTATAAATTTTTGAATGAGCTAATAAATTTTGCATTTTTGTTTCATCGTTTGATTCCTTCATCATTTTGCTGCAAATAACTTATTTTAATCGATATCATACCGTTCTGGACAGAATCGCATATTATTATCACCATGCACGATGCATACACACGATTTAAAACTCATAAAAGTCTATTTATTTAATAAAATCGTTTAATAAAAAGATGAAATGGGTACAATATATGTACCTTGATCCTCAATACATTTTCCGAGGTTATCTGAACATGTCCGTTGTAGTTGAACTCGATATAACATGTTATTCAAATGGCGTAAGTATACGGCTTAAAAACTCGTCCCTGTTTAGAAGAGTTCGATAAACTTATCTTCTAAGATAGCCTCAAAGAAAAAAATCGAGCAGAATGAGATCGGGAACTGAGGTGGACATGGGAAAGAAACACTTCGGCCAATCCATCGGTTAGGAAATGGAATATTTAAATAATCTCTTATGAGTTTGCACCATCGTGTATCAGCAAGTCATTATTTCAAATATTTAAAGAGATATTTTCTACTTACAAATTAAGATATTTTCGGAAAAAAGTAAGATATTTATTTCCATTTAAATTGTCATCAATGCTATATTGTCCATGTAAGCCGTCCACAATTATACTCAACCATAAATTAATGATATCTTTTTGTCGATGCCTCGTTTCCACATTATTCCATTGTGCATATGTGCAATTGTGGGAATTAGTAATCCTGTCATGGGTAAAGCCAGCCTCATTACTAAAAATAACTTCACGTGCAAAGCTATGCTTGGTTACTTGTCTTTCGAAAAAAAGCCGTGGAAATTTGTACACTTGCAGCATAGTAAGCTACAAACATAGAATTATCTTTCTGATCGATTTTGGTAGATGTCAAGCAACTTTTCTTCAAGAACGTCATGTACTGCAGTTTTTGCAATAATAGATGCTAATGATAATTTATGAACACGGGTACTTGGGTATTCCTCTAATAACTGTAATAGCAATTCTTCAGCTTCATTAGTGCTTATGCTTCTTCATCGCCCAACTCCACCACGTTTTGGATTGAAAGATCCTGAGGAAAAAATCGTAGAGGCATAATAACAAAATTTTGCCATTTTAGCATACCAGCCTCCCATAAACTCCTATCAATTCATCAACATATTATGGTTTCCTTATGGCTATCATATTGGACTTTTCTTTGTTTCGATGGTGTATTACACATAACAAAATATAAATAAACTTAGGCTTAAAAAAATATGATTTTTCAATAAAAAGCATTGCTTAAAAAAACACTGCAAAATAATATTTATTTAACAAATGAGTGTAATTTGCCGACATAACTACTAAAATCATGAAACAGGTAAGCCTTCACCAGTTAGTATTTAGCAATAAAATTATTAACATGCTATTCTTAAAAATATGTTACATTTGGAATTAAATAAATAACGAAATGCAATGTTATTAAACAAAACTAAATTAAAATATCATTTTCAAAAATGTATTTTATTTAATAAACCTATGATCAAACTAATTTTTGTATTTTAAATACGAAAATGCAATTTAAATTTAAATCCCTCTATTTAACCCTGGATTTCCATCCAATAAAAATGATATCTATTAAGAACATATATCCGCATATAAAAAATATATTTTCAAAATTACAAACGATTTATATATGTAACCTAAGTTAAAGCAAATATATTTAGAGATGTTTTACTTAGTTACTGCAGTAGAGACAGACATTAGTTTACTGGTTAAGACAACTGAATTGCATGTGATCCTAGATTTTGTTCCGCAAAATGTGCACTTACTAAAGGAAGATGACCTTTTGTCTAGATTTCTATCTTCCGGCTTTATATCTAAAATTATCTCAATAATAACTCGGAGTTCAACAGATATACTTCGTATTACCAGGAGTTCTTCATCAGTGGAGTCACTAGTCTCATCCAAGTTTTTTTTAGGAACGACCTTCAGTCTGGTCTGAATTCCTATTCTAGAGCATTGGAACCTTTACATAAAATATTTAAATTAATTTGAACAATGCCCAACAAGCTATGAAGAATCTGAGGGTTCAGCGGCTTCATTTTCTACCAACAGTGTGTCAGTGCATCAATTGATCGAATTTGTCCACTCCCTCTTCGATAACCATAATTATTATTTGGGGAAGAACTATAAAATTAGGTTTATAACCTTCAGGTTACATCGTGGATAGCAGAAGAATATTTTTTTGTTTGGATTCTGGTGGGCAAGGCAGTGCAGTAAGCAAACACAGTCGATTTTTGTTGCCTGCCGGTTACTTGGAACAACGGTACTGGAAGATTGGCTTTGTTTTTCTTTAGGATTCCAACTCTTGTTGCGGGATGGTCATCTTGCAGTTTTTAGGTCCTTTAGATTGAGGTGAACCAATTATCTGACGTAAGGTAACGGTTTGCCCCATAAATAGACCTTGTCAAATTTAGCGTGTAATATCAGCTACGGGAATATATTTAGGTATGAAATTTTTATCAATGAAAACTTCAGCATTTAGAACGAAAATTTTTGCATCATAAAATGCCTACATTTTAATACAATATTTGTCTGGTTTTGAGGGTATATACATTTTGAAGGGATATCGGCCCCTGAAACTTATACTTTGTTCGTTGAACATGTAGAACTCTGATGGCGCATAAAGTTCAGTACATTGATTTGTAAATAATTGCTCCAAACTGGTCACGGATCGATGCAGAACGACCTGTTTCACTTCGTTCCTATTTTGTGACATTGCCATCAAACCTTACAGTTTGTGAGAAATGCAAATCGAGCTTCACTCATTGTACGACGAAAAAAATTGTGTTCCATTTTGTTTTCTTGTTGCTAGCGAATGCATATTCAGAACTTGTCTGTTACAATCGTATCTTTCACATAGGACGGCTTTATTTTTGTACTAGCCACATCCCCGTCAACAGCATGTCGATGTCTTATATAAATCGATCTCCGCAATATAATTTCCTGATTGGTAGAAGGGACGATATTGTTTAGAATATCATCTGTCAAAAAAAAAGAAACCAGGCTGGAATGTTTACTAGTAACATCGTGAGCAGCTGCTTTATTACCAGACTTGTTATGGTATCAAAATATTTTTTTTTTCAATTTTCTCATATTAAACCCATTTTTCCTCATATTTAAAGAGGTACTTTCTCTATTTGCAAGCTCTTACTATTCGTTTTCGCTGTTCTCTTGAATCAAATTTGCGTCATTTGTAGGTAACTGAGTTGCACGAGGAATTTTACTTGTTGCTGAAACTAAGTTGAATCTAATCCTAACTCTTTGCTACTGTATATGAAGTAATGGTACATTATCATTACATGAATCTTCCTTATACTCCTGTCTATAGTCCTCTATTACCTATATCGTCTTCGGAAATATCAGATTTATCGTCTGGCTCAAAATCTGAATGATTCTCAATAATAGCCTCAAGTTATCTTTGTGTTGATGATCTGCGGGCGTCATAAGCCATATTTTAATAAACTGTAAAAACAGCAAAAAGGGAAAACAAAGGCACTTGCTTACTAAGTGACTGTACGGTATCAAGTGACTTGTTAATGCAAGAAACTATGCGAGCACGCCATGTAATGCCGAGAGAGTGAGCATGCCTAGAAAATGAACGACTATGTTTCTTGCAAGCATATCTGTATTACTCTTGTATTCTGAGCAGGGCAACCTTCTTGAAAACCAACCCTATGAAGTATGTCTTTGGTACTACTTCCTGAATAATTACAGAACAAAAATTAGAGATACATTATACATTAAAATTTAGCAACTATAACATGTTCTAAAAATAAAGGATACAACTTTATTTTGACTAAAATAGTGAACAAATCAGAATATTTTCTTACACAACATATTGTGATGTCCATAGAACATGTTTTTCAAAATTTACATCTGCATGGCTCAATTGAAAAATACGATCTGTTTTATGATTGTCACTTTCTTGAAGACCCTGAACTATTGTTGGTTATTAAGGATGGTATTTGCTTTGGTTTAAAACCTTCTTACTCTGTATTCAAAAATATATACTTGCTTTATAATTTTAACGGATAAGTGTGCCTAAACGTCTTATAAATCGAGTGCTTAAACGTTTAGTTGAAAAATCCGGTAGTGCGATTTTTCCGTTTCACTGGTAGGTTTGTGCTGTCGATACTCTGGCTACCTTACGTCTCGCTACCTTACTTCCGCTGTTTCGAGTAGCTCGAAAGAGGAATCCGTCTGAACCTCCCTCTTGACAGATGTAATAAATGTACTTTTGTGGGGAACTGATGAGCCTTCCTTCCTACACGCTTAAGCGTGTAGGAGGGAAGGTGAAATATGACCGGCTTTCAATATCTGAAATTTTCATTGTTACTTTTGACCATCAGATCTAATTACCGTCTGATTTTGTAGTGAAATTAATTGGCAAACATACTGCCAGGTGCAGTTTCTGAAATTATCCGCCGTATTGTCTGTTACTGGTAAAAATTTTTTACGAATAGTGTGGTTATCCTTCCGAAAAAAAAAAAGTTTTTTACATATTAGTGTGCCTATATTGAATAGAGAAAAGTATTTATAATTTAATTAGAGACGTTCCCCGTGGGACGAACACCCTTCCGTGACTTGCCGTGACATTCCGTGAGACAAACGCTTTACGTGAGATAGAATTTCTTCCCTTTAGAGCTGAATGCTCGTCAGCGGCCTTTCTATGCAGACCTAGCGAGTTCCTGGTTCCATTTAATAATACAGAGGCCTTTTGTCAAGGTAATACGACCACATGGTGGAGACGTAGCTTCGCAGGGAACTTCAATATCTGCAAATCCACTAGATACAAGTAGGACCTACCTTTTTCTTTTCTTAGTAATGACTTGTTATTATCGCTATTACCGTTCTTTATTTTTTGATTATTGAATTTACTTTTCAACTACTGTAGGTTGTTTGCTTTCTATACCGGATATATTATCGTTATATAACATTTTGATTAATGAATTTACTGTTAAAGGACTATAAGTTGATTGCTTTCTATATCATACATATATAATTTTGATTAATGAATCTAATGTTAAACGATTGCAGATCGTTTGCTTTCTATATCGTATATATTATCGTTATTTCTCGTTTTCATATATTGATCGAGGTATTGATCTCACCGTTTTTCCTTATCAAACTTACCGATAAATAGCTGTAGTTTATATAATGTCATCTATCATATCTATTTCTGTTTCTTTTCATAATTGTTGTGGAGATATTTATTTTCTTCATTATTATATCTGATATTATCTCGAGTAGAGACTTAATCTTGTTAATGCCATGATCATTAATTGATTTCTTTTTACGGTAATTGGCTGTTAGCCTCATGGCAGTATTTTGTTGCTATTCGCAACTTTAATACTGGTGTCGAACTGAGCTTAATTCATGTTCCCCGTAGATACTTACCGGCTAGGTATGTATATACTTACTTTATAGAGCAATTCATTGGTTTAATAGATCTCTATTAACTGCTTATTGATATATTGATATTATCGCTGCCATTGGATTAATTCAGACTAGTTTGTTTAAATATAGCTTATTTTTGGTACTTTGTGATTAGTCAGTACTTCTAGAATGTAAGGTTATGTTAAAACTATTTCCAAACGGGAATTAGGCCATCTAAATTATATAGGACTGAGATTAAAATTTAGAAAATTAGCTTATTTTTTTTATGTGTGTGTGTGTGTGTGTGGCACAGGTCACGAAAGGCTAAGACCTATAATATACCCGTGAGGTTACCGTGGCCTGTTATATGGCTTAAACCGTCAACGATGTCTAAGTATTGAAATATGCACACTCGGTGCATTTCACGACACTTTTTCAGACAACGCAGTAGTAATTCCACGGTCGTTATTGTAGAACTACAATAACTACTACTTTTAACTCTCCGATCGGGAATCGAAACCGGGTCTCCCGCGTAACAGGCGGGCATACTGATCTGATACTGCCGGAGAGTGATTTAATATTCTGATAATCTAGAGGAGAACTCTTCTCATTATTTAATGGGGGGTACCCTAAACTCAACTCAATTAATGAGCTTTAAAGTGTTTATGTAAGTTTTTCATATCTGAATTAATAGTTTAGTTTGGGTTAGTTAGGGTTTAGGAACTCAGAATCGACATATTGGATCGCGAAAAGCAACTAACCGTCCGCGACTCCCCAAGAGTTGCCTAAAAAGGTGTAAAATCTTAAATGTACGCTCGCCGCCATTTTCGAGAGAAATGAAGTTGATGCCAACTTTACGCTAATGAGGAATAGTCTAGCGTCATCTGCTTCGAGTGACGGCTTAGTTTTATTCACTACCCAGGAAAAAATGTGTTGAACGCGCTTAAAGAAGTGTTTAATTCCTGGCTGATTCTCTCTCGCTTGACTGCAGTCGACACCGACTTTACCCGAATGAGCGCCCCCATAGCCGAGCTTGACACGTCTCGCGCCACATTGTCATGCGTCACTGTATCATGCGTGATGGCTCAGTCTTATCCAGTATTCAAGAAAATGCGTGCTTATCGCGTCTAAGGAAGTTTTCCATTCAATTTGGATTTAAAAGCATTTGAAATTGGTGTCGAAATATTCTCAGTATGAAAGGCATTTACGTTTCGTATTGACTTCAGCACGAACGTAAACAGAAGAATAAATAGCGACGTCGTTTTTATGTGCTAATCGCAACAAGTTAGTATGTCGACCTAAAGTTCTAATGTAAGCATATTTCGTCCCATAGACCTATATACCAGTTATATTTCAACTATTATGCATGCATACTTATTTTACTCTGGTCTTTTCATTATCATTCCAAAGCATGTGTTTAAAATTCAGCATAAAATAATATCTGGCCAAATATGAACATATATCTTGAACAAAATATTTCTTATGCATTTAGCAAATCTTGGTCTATAGTGCTTTACAGTCACATTCACTTTCAGTAAATATCTAAATCCAGTGTTCTAACTTTCCGAAGGCATCGACCTATTAAAATATACGAAATAATTGTTCGTGCAATGCTAAACAAGTTTCATTATCAGATATCTGTGCCCTAGTATTTGTTTTTAATTAATTTCATTTTCAATCTTAGCTTCGAATTTTATCGTTAGATAAAGCGAATATTAGATGACAATGTTTTAATTGCTCTAAAATTAATCAAAAAGCTGTATTTCATAACACTAGGGATTAAATATATTCAAATACAAAGCGAAAATATATCCAGAAAAGCCAAATTGCATATTAAAGCACGTACTTTCAATTTTACTCCTGTGATGCTACAAAATTGAATACATATATTTACGCTTGTCATCGAGACCAGCTATTTTTTTGGTTGCTGTAAATATTTGCATTTTACGCCACTTAAAGCTCCAAAGCATAAATTTGCACCAGCTCAATTTATTGACTCTATCGAAACTAGAATACCTAAAATAGTGTTTACATTTGGAAGGCAAATATTCATTCGTTTTCAGAAGTTACCATCAAAAAATTGAAAATGATTAATATGAAAAATATTACTCGTGTCAATAAGCCATATAAAACATAGTCCTTACCGAGATTTAACTGAATTGTGAATTTCCGAGAATTTTTATTTAAAGTTTTCTGAGCGTTAAATTTTTCATATTTAACATTGTCTTTTTAGATCTGAACGGAAGCAGATTTCTCTTCTAAATATAAGATATGGTTAACATAATTATTTTAACTTCATTAGGTCTAATTCAACGAACGTGTGCTAATTTTATATCCTAGAACCCGAACAAAAGGGGCCCGTTTGAAGACATATTCAAGATAAGTTAAAGGCAAATATATATACCTACGCCATAAGGTGAGTTCATTTATTATATTATTATTATATATTAATTTAATATACCATTATACAATAACCAAAAAACTTGCTATCAAATTGAATAAAGTTTAGAAGAATATTTTAAGAGAAAAGATGAGTAGTGTGCTTCTAAAAGCCACACAATATCAAATAGAAATGAAACAAATATCCACATGCCACTTTAATTACAGGTGTTCTACCAAATATGTTGTAATCCTCATTTTACTTACCTTCTTAATGATAGAGGACTCAGTGCCTGATTTCTACTGGAATTCTTTATAGGCGACATATTATTAGGATACTGGCTATCACACGATCTAATTCCAAATAGAACCATTTCTTCTGACTCCGTTGTGCAGCTTGTGGCTTGTGTTATGGGTGTCAAGTTTTGCTTCAATTGCTGATCCATAGGTGATGATAAAATTGACTTTGGCACTGAAAAGAAAGATGATTAATTACCTACTAGCATGAGGTTTTGCAAGTAATAGCTGAAAAATTGTATTGGTATTTATTATCGTTTAGTTAAATAACCTAAATATTTAGTTCATATAACTTCTAAGCCACGGTTTGGAGCCTTCGGTAAAATACACTACAACACAGTTGAAATAGAGATAAAGGGTCTATGCCATATAGTTCAATGTAATGACGTAACTGAAAGAAATCCCAGAACTGGTTCTTTTTAGTTCAGCTTGATCTGCTTGATTAATAATGTTCGATTCAAAATTACAGAATTACAGATAGTAACTAACAATTTATGATTGATATCAATATAGGGAATTTTTATTATTCCCGAACGGGCGTGTCTATACCCACTATCATAAAATTCATTATAGGCAGGTGTGTAATCAATAATGTGGTATTTTCTAATGGCAGTTGCACGCACACTAAAGGAAGATCCTATGGCACTAGACGAACGGTGTGTGTCCGAAGATATTGATTGACACGATTCTTCAATAGCTGTAGGTTGTAGTTAGGGGGAAACAGGTGTCCTGGGAGTTAGGTCCACAGAGATGAGGTACGCCAAACAAAAGAGCCCATGTAAAGCGATCTTCTAGGTATTTTCAGTTATACGACGAACGGGTGCGCTCTTGCCATCTGTCGTGATTATCTGACAGGCGCTGCTGGGGGCAGGATGAAGCAAGCCAAATCCTGAGAACATCTGCCGTGAAAATATCTGTAAAACAGGGAGATCTTGGCCACATGTCGGCGGTGTTCTAGACTATCCAGATTTCGTCTCAACTGCGAGTCGCCGACGAGACGCACAGCTCTCTTCTGAATGGAATCCAATGCCTTTAGGGTGTGTTTAGTTGCGTCACCCCAGATGTGTGAACAATATTCTATATAGCAAGAGTAGCTGTTGCATTGTATACAGTTTTGTGTTGCGAAATAGTGCACCAAATATCTGCGAGGCATATTTAGCGGTGTAAGCAACTTGGTCCTGCCAGGACATATTGCTGATAATGATGTCAGGGCCCGCCGTATTGACTTTCTTGGTTAACGTGGCTGCTTGAGTTTTTACTGCATTGAACTGGACCAAGTTCCTGTCGCCTCAAGTTCGAAATTTCTCCAGATCTTGATTGATTGTTGTAATCTGATAATGTCTGCGGTGATAAGTCTCAGTCGCTGGTAACGGTTCTTCTGATCTAAATTGGGAAACAAGGGTACTGTCATCTGCAAAACTGCAAGCAGTATTATTGGTTTTGGTCAGGTCATTATTACAGATGAGCAATAGAATTGGTGAAGGTATTGTGCCCCGATGCACGCTAGCATTAATGGTGAATGTGCCTGAGATGTGTCCATCAACTGCAACGTGCAGAGATTGGTTCTTAAGGAAACTGACAAGCCAGCTGCCGAGAGATGCTGGCGATCCGAAGGACGGCAGTTTGTTAAGCAATCTGTCATGGTAAACTCTATCGAATGCCGTCAACATATCCGACGTAATCGCTCAAAATGAGTGATACAGGCCATTATATCTACCATCGATTTTTCTTTGTAATAAAAACTCAGATGCAATACACTATGGAACGAATAGCGCCATAAGGTTGTAAAATTGGAACTTTCTCGGCTTCTCGGGTAACTTTTTTGTCTGTTTTATTACTTTCTCTAATTTTGAGACAAACTATATGTAAATTATAGCTTCTACCATTGTACTGGTTGATGGAGCGTAACAGAAAGAGTATCGAGAATCGATCGTTTTATTAATTCGATTAAATAAGCAGACAGTTAAAAAAAATTAGAGTTAGGTAGAATATAAGTCTAGTTTTAATCACCCCGTGATAATGCCAACATGGTTCGCAAAACGCGCCTAGTGTAAAAATCCTGTTTCGGTATTTTGAATAAAAGTGTTTTTTACTGAAAATTAGGTTTTTCCTTCATTAAGATCTTTGCAGGAGCACGCATCCTACTACACGCTCCTAGACCCGAAATGTTGAACAATCAGAAAATACATTTCCTCATAACGAGTCTGAAATGGACAGTCGCGTGTTTATTGTGAGAAATAACGACATATTGCACGATAGCATTTAGAGGGAAATAAATGATTTCATCGGTCAAAATCGACAATGTCATTTTTGAGAATAAAGGCGCTGTAAGCTAAGAAGAAGCATTATTTCAATTTGTGGAAAGCTTCAAACTCAGATGCAAAATCGAGAATGTCATTTTTGAGAATGGAGGCACTGTAAACCAAGAAGAAGCATTATTTCAATTTGTGGAAAGCCTCAAAACTCAGATGCAGTACTCACCAATAATTCCGGATGGTAATTATATTTTAACAAGTAGAAATATTGCTAAAAGTGAAATAAATTACTCTAAAAATAAAAGCACAGACTGCTTACAGGAAAATTTGAACGACATCTATTTCGAAGAATAAATTACAGATAAACAAGTCTGTGTAACCCCAGTAATTGATTGCCATAAAATTCCGAACGACAGCAATTTAAAATGAATTCCAGAAATTCAAAACTGTGTGACTCAAGTGTTTAAATGCCATAAAACTCCGAACAACAACGGTTTAAGAAGAATTCCAGATAATTGAAACTATGTGACCCAAGTGACTTACTGTCATTGTTTTAGAAGAAGTTCCTGAGAACCAAGACTGTGTAACTCAAATACAAAGATTTAAATTGATAGATCTAATACTTTAATGACTTTACATTTGGTGCCTTATTAGTGCTGAGGTAGTGACGATGACTTACCAGAGAGTGATAAAAACTATGAGTTGCATAATGATATTACTGACAGTAAAAGAGAAGACTGTGAGAAAATTGGAGCGACTAATCAAAGTATACATATAGCAGATGAGCAAGACGAATAACGCTCCTAGAAAGAGAAAAGTAAAAGGCGGCAAGGAAAACTGGAAGGGGGAAAAATTAAAACACCATTCAAGATTTAGGTTTTAAAAAATGAAGCAAGCACATCTATATAAATTTTAATGTGGAAATGACATATGAAATATAAAAATCCGAAAAACCACATATCTCACTAAATTAATAAACTTAGGAATCAAAAAAACCATTTATTCTTAATATATGATTAGTAATTTAAAAAAAAAACGAAAAACTAATTGGGCTTAGATGCATTATCTATCTGAAATATGTTGGAATTCACTGTGTGTGAGGATCAATATTTTGTGTGCCCTGCACTAGCACACCTCCTCGGCACGCTTCTTATGATGTTTGAAGATTTTCTTAGTGTATACTTTCCTATTCTTCAATTAAGGCTTCATTTAGCTGCACGAGAGTTCGAGGAGCATCTGGATGCTTCTAAATGCACCTGTTCAACAAATCCCAAACATGTTGGATCGTATTGAAATCGGAACTAATCGCAGGCCAATCTATGATTTGAATACCTCGTACATGTAGGAAGTTTATGGTAATGGCTACTGTCAGCGAATATTAACTACGATAAGAAGATTCACTTTCCGCGGCGGCACGTCAACGGTATGTCTCCTTCCCCGCGCGAAAACTAGCATGATACTGGCATGTGACCTTTGGACCCGGCGCACACTGGTCGAATTTCTAGGAAAGCTGGCCATAATAAGGTTTACCAGAAATAAGACATAAAAGTTATTAAGTATTACACGTTTAATATATCGTGTTTTAGACAAATAATTGTTGAATTTTTTGCTCATCATCTATATTTATATATAGGGAGTATCAATTATCACTAACGATAAAAATCATGTATAAAAATCATTTGTATGTTCATAAATCGTTTTAAAAAATGATTTTGAAAATTAAGGGATCCTTCGTTGTAAAAAAAAGGGTTTTAAATTTTTAATTCGATGATCCAAATTTTGTTTTTGCAACGGTTAATTCAGGAGTCTCACGAGCAAAATGAATGTTAAGCGGACGACAGAAACGCGTTGATGAGGGCCTGCAATTTTGCCATACATGTATTTCAGAGTTATCGCTATTTTAAAAAATTAATCTAATAGGGACGAAACTAGTAAAATATATAGAAGCATCAGTGCAGCTGTTGTTCAAAAACACTTGCTTATATTCTGACTATCCTAAGGTAATATCAAAGCCATATTTACAAATTAAAACTAAATTATAAATTTTTATCTGCTGATTCAGCCAAAGTATTTATTACCTCTTTTTATAATATCAGTCTTGCTTCAGCAATAATGATTCTACCGAAATTTCAGCTTCAGTTTCACTTACTACAATATTATGGGATTAGGAGTGGGCTACAATAATCGATTATTCGATTCACTTTTAAGAAATTACCGATTAATCGACATCGATTAATATTTCAGAAAATATCGATAATCGATTACTTCGATTAATCGATTATTCAGTTATTTGCTAAAATATTAAGCGTTTAATCGATTATTCAATTTCATGCCCACCCGTACCGATGACTTTCCAACAGATATAGCTTTTAAAATTCCAATTTAATAATGCGTTGCGTTAAGGGTAATTTAAATGACATTTGAAAATACTTTCAGTCCAACATATGAAGCAAAAAAAAAACAGAGAAACGTAAATGCTCAACCAAGACAGCAGCAGGGAAAACTGCGCACGTTACAAATTTAGCCAATAAGGAATCCTCATTTCGACGCGCCATTTTCTGATAATCTGGCTTCAGTTGTTGCACAATTAGGTATAACACCAACACATAACCTCAACGGAGTGTTAGCACGTTAGCAGTATAGTACATCAGTCTTTATCTTTTTATTATGTATTTGGGCAAAACTATATGATTCCCCGCGCGAACACTAGCAGAATATCGGCAGGCCATGATACAAATAAAACAACCATGTTGGCAGGCGACCTTTGATGCCATAGACCAGCTCATCCTTTTGTCAGATTAATTTTCACGCGTAAATTCTATAGTCGAGTCAATATTCGATATAAGATAATGTCGCTATTTTTTAGTTGTGTTGTATTACAAAATAGGAATGAAATATACAGTAAAAATATTGTGCGTAACCTTTAACCAATTTTAAAATCACCCAAAACGCCAAAATGTAATTAAATATTAAAAGATGGGGCAAATTCGAGCAACATTTTCTTCTTGATGTCTTTTGTCAGAATATTAGTATTCGGAAATATGGTGAAATCATTAACACAAAATCAAAATCTTTTAAATATTAGTTATTACATACCTTGAGTATTGTTATCAATAATAACTAATTAAAAACGTTAACAGATTTTTGAAACAGCCAGTTGAATACAAACTTTATCAAAATATTTCTTTGATGATAATAATAAAAAAAACCATAACGTAAGTTTGACAGGGCGCTGCAAACAATTCAGAAGATATCAATTATGTTTTTCCAAAGCCAAATAGAGTATTAGAGTGCTATAAATAATGTCGTCATAAATTTGATTAAATATACCGCAAACGAAAATATCGTTTATGGCCAGCTTTTATTTAAATTCAACCTGTGTGCGGCGAAGTTCGCCGATCGTTACCAGGCCACGAAGAAAATAAACGACGATTCCTTTGTAGCACTCTCTTGCCATTGAGTGGGCCTTCTTGTCGTAGTTAATATTCGCTGCTACTGTACATGCTTTCGCGTTATCTTGTATCAGTTTGAAATTTGGATCTATAGCATAATATATAGGATCAAAATGTACCTAGTAGATTATCCATGTAACTTTGAGCATTAGAAGAAAATTTGAACGACATCTATTTAGAAGAATAAATTACAGATAATCAAGTCTGTGTAACCCCAGTAATTGACTGCCATAAAATTCCGAACGACAGCAATTTAAAATGAATTCCAGAGAATCAAAACTCTGTGAATCAAGTGTTTAAATGCCATAAAAATCGAACAAACACGATTTAAGAAAAATTCCAAGATAATTGAAACTATGTGACCCAAGTGACTTACTGCCATTGTTATAGAAGAAGTTCCAGAGAACCAAGATTGTGTAACTCAAATAAAAAGATTAAAACTGATAGATGTAATACTTTAAAGCCTTTACATTTGGTGCCTTATGAGTGCTGAGGTAGTGACGATGACTTACCAGAGAGTGATAGAAACTATAAGTTGCAAAGTGATATTACTGACAGTAAAAGAGAAGACTGTGTGAAAATTGGAGCGACTAATCAAAGTATGTATATAGTAGATGAGCAAGGTGAATAACGTTCCTAGAAAGAGAAAAGTAAAAGGCGGCAAGGAAAACTGGAAGGGGGAAAAATTAAAACTCCATTCAAGATTTAGGTTTTAAAAAATGAGGCAAGCATATCTATGTAAATTTTAATGTGGAGATGACAGACAGATGAAATATATAAAGAATAAACTTAGGAATCAAAAAACCATTTATTCTTAATATATGATTAGTAATTTAACAAAAAAAAGACGAAAAAGGAATTGGCCTTAGATGCATTTTCTATCTGAAATATGTTGGAATTCACTGTGTGTGAGGATCAATCTTTTGTGTGCCCTGCACCAGCACAACTATTTTTATGTCACCTCCTCGGCAACGCTTCTTATGATGTTTGAAGATTTTCTTGGTGCATATTTTCCTGTTCTTCAATTAAGGCTTCCCTTAGCTGCAGGAGAGTTCGAGGAGCATCTGGATGCTTCTAAATGCACCTGTTCAACAAATCCCAAATATGTTGGATCGTATTGAAATCGGAACTAATCGCAGGCCAATCTATGATTTGAATACCTCGTACATGTAGGAAGTTTATGGTAATGGCTACTGTACATGCTTTCGCGTTATCTTGCATCAGTATGAAATTTGGATCTACAGCATAATATATAGGTTCAAAATGTACCTAGTACATTATCGATATAACTTTGAGCATTTAGACTTCCATGAATTAACACCAGGTAGGTTTGTCTTTCAATATTTATTCCCATCCAAATCATTAACGACTCCCCACAAAAGCTTTGAACTTCTGATAATATATCAAAATAAGTTTTCTCATTGGTCCTCTTGATTTCAAATTAGCCCCTCTTAATTGATTTCTAACCAACAAACTTCATTGGCGCGCTTTTTATGATGTTCGAAGATTTTCTTGTTATATACCTACCTCTGATTAAAGCAGGACGCCCACTGAATCGGCACAGACCGGCCAGCACGGCCGGCATAAGTTGCTATGTACGTTATTAAACGAGGCAGCGCCCATTTAATCGGAACAGCGCGGAACGGCATCTCGTTTAATAACGAATGCCGACAGTGCTGGCCGTGCCGAGCCGGTCTGTGCCGATTCTGTGGGCGTCCTGCTTTAGGCTTCTGTTAGCTGCAGGGGGGTTTGAGGAGCATATAAATGCATCTAAATAAATCTGTTAAACAAATCTTAAACGTGTTCGTTAGGATTTAGATCAAAACTAATCGCAGGCCAATCCATGATTTAAATACTTCACTCGTGTAGGAAGTGTGTGGTAATGGCTACTGTATGTGCTTTCGCATTATCTTATATCAGTATGACTTTTGAAGCAATATGTTGCTATTATCATATCTATTAGATCTCGAAACTAAGCATATGTCACTTTATCGCCTTCTTGTTTTTCGTATTTTTCAAATTGTTAAACGTATTTTAAGAATAAATAATGGTCCATTATTCTTGACTTTATTAGTATAGTAGGATAATATATGTGGCTTCCCCTATTTTTTTAGGCAGTGTATATTTGAAAATACAGAAAATGTTCAACTATCCAGCGCAAGCCTTATTTCAATATCTTGAACTACTTCTAAGCTATACCGCTTCAAAACATTTTGAGTTACCGTGTCTATTCTGTTATCCATGATGCAATTAGGCACATCTAGCATACTGTCACGCATGAATTTGTTTATTGCTTATTGATATGAGTTTCTAAGTAAGATCATAATCATAGGTGCGATAAAAGAAGAAATTTACTTAAAAATACGTTGGTGACAGAAGACTCCTAGGATATGAAAGTTCCCAAAACTGTTACCTTAAAAGACACTTCTGAAACTACATACAATTTATGATATTCGGATGAAGCCGATAATGTCTTAACTAAGAACAATTTCCCTAATAATTCGAAACCATGTTCCGTATGAACACACTTTGCGTGACTTGAATCCGGCACGGCAAACCTAATTATTTAAATGTTTAGATATGAAGTTCCACGAAATGTATAGTTGGGCTCAATTATGCTTCAGCAAGGCACACTATTTGATTTGGATTATTTGTCTTCTAGATTTGCTTAAATAAGACTAATTGTTCTTGGAGAGAATAATATGTCGCTGATTCGCTGTTGAAGGGAAACAATCTTTATGAATATACATATTACCTATTTTCATTTATGACGACGATCGACCTTTTTTCACAAATGTAAGGAATTTGAGTTTGGGTTGGGTTGGCTTTTTTGAAAACAATGTCATACAGAGAGAGTGATTAATTTTATAATATCTATTTAAAACTTTATGTTACCTTAAAACTTAACTTAAAAAAATTAATACAGATGCTCCTTTAGCACTGACCATTAAAATGAGTAATAATTTAATAATATATAAAAATTGAAACTTCAAATTACTTCATACAAAGTAGCAAAGTAACAAAGTCACTTGCAAAAACTGAGCTCGGCATATACCAGCAATGATGACAAGCTTTATAAAGTAATGAATTCACATTTACTTTTCCTTGATAGATTTATTTAAAGAAATTAGACACATTAAGTGCAAGTGAGTTTGAGGAGCAGAACTACGGAACATTTTATCAGTAATAACTAATGTCCTCATTAGCAATTTCTCCGAGATGAAAATAAACTACATCTAACGCTAAAATATCTTAAAAGTTAGACTAATAATAGTTTCGGCAACGAGATATACAGCAAACTAAATATGACAAAGAGTTTATACAACCCAAGCAATAAAAACATGGAAGAGTCATTTCTCATAATAACTTTCGCGTTTATGCCATAACCATTTCATTGAACATTGTTTAATGAACACTTTTTTATTTCCAAAAATGTGCACATACTTCTCCATATTATGAAAGTTTAATTATACTTTTTCAGAGTAATTAAACACTCTGAAACAAGTAAATACAGTGGACGCAACTCAGCTAAAAATTTCAATAAACTCACAATATACTAGTATGAATGGTTCAGTTATGTTTACACTTTTATATAGCGCATTTACATTTTAATTTTAGGAAATTGCAGGTGATTCGTTTTTGCGAGGTCCGATGCTACTAATGTTTTACTTTGCATTTCATTATACAATATGTACATCGTTTTAATAGTGGACTATTAACTTCACCAAGTCTGAATTACATATATCAAATATCGTTAATAGTAAACAACTTTAATATTATTATTTACATGGTCATGTCGCAATACGTAAAATGAAAGGCTAACAGGGAGCAAGGGAAATCATAGATTAAGTGACCTAGGGAGAAATGCAATATATGAAGTAATTAAGCAAATCAGGAATGGCAATTAAAAGGAGCATAGGCAGGAAGATAAGTTAAACCTGCATGTACTAGCATACGTTCGTCCTGATGTCGATTTCGTTATTTACAAACACAAAAATTTGAATTCATTTTATTTCCCAGGTTTATTTGGTCCCCTCTTCATTCTGCATATTTCACTCGTTGAAAAATAAATTCACATATCGTTTATACTCAGTAGTGTGGAAACCAAACTGATCATTTATTGAGCTTTTAATAATATTTTTTTTCCCATTATAGTTAGATTGTGTTAGTTTTTTTTGTATTGGTTGCTTGTATTTTAATACAATTTACTCCTATATTTTATCACAATTTGACAAAGATTTTGAGAAGTGTCTCGCTGTTTCGGTAGCTGCCCTAGTATTGTGATCCAGAAATATGTAGTCGCTTCTTTAGCTCCTTTCTCTACGTTGTAGTTTTCACAACATACCTTCGTGTACCACAGATTTCTCTTATAAACCATGAATGTGTTTAAGCTACCTCGGGATGGAAAATATTGGTTGAAGTCAGCAGGAGCATTAGTAACTGCAAACAAAAATGTTCGAGTCTTGTTTTCTGGAAGAGTTAAACATAACTTTACGCAGTTAAATTTTTCATTACAAAGACGGCCCGTGGCAAACTCAGTCTAATGAATATTAACACTTCCGTTCGTTGCAAGACTATCTAATTCGCAAACCAAAGATCTATGGCGTACTACTCCAGGAATGAGGCAGACTGGGCTAATCTTTGGTGATCCAACGCATTATGGTTTGAGGACCTTTTTGACTCTGAAGAGTGTAATAGGGCTCATCGCAGGGCACTGCCGCTTGAACAGGCATTCACTACTGGTCGTGGAAGATCCGGAATGCAGGTGGTGCTAAGTGGACTAGGAATCGTCCGCTCATATTCTTGCCGATTGTCAGGCGTTGACTAGGATAAGAGAGGTGCTCTTTAGGAGCTATGTGTTGAACCCCGGGAACATAAGAAACACCAGTAGAGGAAGTTATGTGTCTTCGCTAGACAGTCCAGGCTGAATTGGCATGTAAGTGGGCGCACAATGGGCACAGACAGGTATCCTACGTGCAAAGGATCCCTCGCCCACGTTTCTAAACTCACTCATTCATCTGATTCGGTTTGTCGGTGAGTAAATAAAAACAATAAAGTATCAAATTTATCGCAGACAAGGCCAAGCACATATTCCGTCAATTTTAAAATGTTCACCGCTGGCAATAATTTAATTTCCGTTTAGTTTATTATGAAAGTCAGGATACAAGATAGGACAAAATTATGACAAACTTTGGTAGGATAGAAATGAATTACATGAGGGGGAGGTTAATGCATAAATTAAAAAAATTGCTTCAAATATTTCGCTTTAATTAGTGGCAAAGGAAGTTATTATGGGCAATTTTTCCAGTAGATTTGAAACCTTATGATACATAGCTGTATAAAGGATCTAGTCGACAAAAATACTATCAGACACACACAACGATTTGCTTGTGAAGATAATACCTTTAGGAACATATTAAATGCGGACATGCAGTTTCATATTGCAGTTAAAAATTATTTTTGCTACACTTACCCCAAGATTTTTCAACGCTGCACATGCCCTGATTCTGCTGAAGATGTAGCGAGGCCTCTTTTGTCTGATCGCGCTTTAGCTGCCTTTTCTTTTTTCTGTGACACTTAACAAGACACGCAATAAATACGATCATCACCAGAATCGCAAACAAAGACACACCAAGAACCGCGAACATAAGATATTCGATAGGAAATGACACTATTATCACTATAGGCTCTTCTTTCAAAACTATTTTGATTGTGAAATTAGATTGAGTACTTCCGGCAGCATTTTCTGCGTGACACACATACGTTCCATTATCTTCAGTATTTGCATTGTAAATGAAGAGCTCACTTTTCTTATTTTCAGTACCTTCTTCTACGAAGTAAATCAGATGCATTCCTGGTGCTACACTAGTGTTGTTTTGTAAGAGTTGACCATCAAACCACCAAGAAACCTGAAAGAAATAAATTATTTAGAAGGAAAAGTTATTAAAATCACGTTCCTACTTAAAATAACACTAAGACTAATTTGAAGGGCGAACTGTATATTGAAAATGTTATGTTCATAATCGTGACGGACATGACGAAATATTATCTAAACTGAACTTATACAATTTACTAAGTTGGGGTTTGGAACCTTCGGTAAAATGCACTAGAGCAAAGCCGACTGTTTACCTCTATCACTTGGCTGAAATTCACGTCGACTTTACCTGAATAAGCGTCACATATCCGTGCGTGATGCCGCAGTCTTAAGGAAAAAGTATGCTGAATGAGTTTAAAGGAGTTTTCACTTTAAAATCTTTGTGTAAGCTTGAAATGCCGTATAAATATATTTTATTCTAACGAAGTTTTCACAAAACCGTAATAAGCCCATTATCTTGAACTTTGGCTTCAACATTTTTGGTTGTAATTTTCAAGCCTTTTCCTTTAATAGATTATATTCTCTGAACATATTATTATCTATGCTCTAATGTTGATTATATTTTTTTGTGAATTTGGAATCGTCCGGTTCATGTAAAACATGTAAAAGGTAGGGGTGTGTTAAATTAGAAAAAAAAATATTGACAAAAGATGGGAGTGTTTTAGTCTATGAAATTTTTACATAAAGAACATAAGATTTTGCCGACGTTCTGAAAATGCTAATATATTTTCAACATTATCGAACTACTTTTCAGAAAATCAGCTTATCCTAATGTAGAAAGAAATAATTCAGAAACTTGACGCTTTTGAAAGAGTTTCACGTTATAAAAGTTAATGAAGTTCATTGTTTGGCTCGTTTGTACTTTTGGAATTCCCAACTTTGTTACGGGTAACCTAATAATAGGGCAAGTGATAAATAATGCATGATTTTTTCCAATTAGTTATTCCATATTTTAACATTTATTTGCGCTGCTGTGTTTCCTGATCGCATATTTATCAATCTTGTAACTGTTTGTTTCCTAACATACCGTTTAGCAGTATGAAAGGCTGAGGAATGTTTAGCTTTAAATTAAATATATTTTCTTAGTAATAAATAACACCCAGATCTTTATTTTGTATAAATATAAATAAACAAATATCGTAGAGCTCTTCAGTAGGGTAAAGCGATATTTTTTTTCTGAACTTTGGCACGCCTGATAAATAGAAAGTTATGTAAGGCAAAAATAACTAATTACCCCAAAAATAAATTACTTAGCTCAAGACGTTCCAGCGCCCTACAACTTTTACTCTATTTCCTAGAATATCGCCTATGTGGCGGTGGAAAGACATATAAAATTTTTGTTTCTTACAAAAAAATATTTTTTTTTTACTACTAACATGATAAATCACCATTATTTACTCCATTCCTCAAATGAGAAGTAACATTTCTCACCCTAGGTAAATAATAATATTAAAAAAACCTAGGTCAATAATGAAACGGAAACGGAAAATGTCAAAATTGTTAGTTTGACAACTGGTTGTCATTTCGGATTATTTGAAAAATGAGTAGGAAATGATTAATTTCTAATCAATTCAAATAATGATAAGGATTGTATCAGTGCTATTAGCAAAAAAATTATATACAGTATGACTCACTTTTCATGACTCCCCATAATATTCTTATTAATAATGCGATTTTGTCAAAATTTAGATGGAAAGAAGGTACTTTGTATGTATGGAGCTGTCAGGAGATTATGTTACGATATTTGTCAGTTAGACAACTGAACTTCCAGGCTACCTGATATTTCGAACTATTTGAAAAATAAGTAGAAAATGACTAATATAAAAATCAAATCGAATCAAATATGGTAATATATCAGTGTTAGTAGTAGAAAAAATTCTATATATACCTCGGTTGAGAAGGCCATTATTAACCTCGCACATTATATCCTTCGGCGCTACGCGCCTCAGGATATAAAAGTGCTCGGTAAATAATGGCTTACTTCTCAACCTAGGTATATAATATACTATTATTATTATAATACGTCTTTTGCACAGTCAGCCTTTTGTTAAAAAAATAATATCAAACATTACTCGGCACACGGCATGGAAGGTCACTAATCGGTCACTTGTCAGTAAATTAGTAGCCCTTTGTTATGAGCACCGACCCACTCCATTGTCGATCTTGTTAGTACTCTTATTATCCCGATCGAGAAGCGTCTATCTGCACCAGAATGGATTTCGATTGCAAAGCTTCGCATATGCTCAGTTTTTGATATACATTTGACAAAGCGCTTTCAATTTTTGATGAAATGCGTTCAGCAAGCCCGGTGGAGCAGTGGTTAGTACGCTGGGCTTGTGATACGACGGCCAGGGTTCGAATCGAGGGATATTTCTTTATTTTTTTTAAGGTTATATTTGTAAAAAGTTTTTTCTTCATTTTGGGCATTTTTTGGGCTAGTTTTGGTTACTATTTGCTTGGTGCGCCCCTGTAGCGAGCGAAGCGAGCGGAGGACCATGCGTGAGGTGAAATAGTCAACGTTTTATCATACGCGAAGCTTCGCAACCGAAATCAATTCTGGAACAGCTAGACCGAGGGGTAAACCGCTGAGCAAAATCTGTACACCAGACATCCCCCTATTGAAGTACATCCCCGGACATCCTCAAGACATCCCTGGACATCCCAGGACATCCTAGACATCCCCGGATATACCCAGGACATCCTCGGACGTCACTGGACATCCTCGTACATATCTTTTTGTACGATGTTCAAGTTAATAAGGCTATAAGATTAGATTAGGTAAGACAGTCATCAATACTATTAGAAAATAAAGATTGTCAATGAGTATCTTACCTAAAAATCAATGACGAAATACAACTATAAAAACAAACGAATCAAATAAAAAAACATTTCAACTTATAAAAACAAAATATTCTAACACACAAAAATAAAGACTCTATAATAAAATGAGAGAACAAGAGATTAGTAATTCTTAAAAAAGTTAAGTAATTCTTTCAAATAAAAAAATATCATAACTTTTCAAATATAATTTATTATGAAAACACAAATAAAAACGGTCTATTATAAAACGAGAAACTAGAAGTTAAAACTCAAATAATTCTCTCCAAATGGTTAATTTATAAAAGGAAATATTCTAATTTCCAAAACACATTACATTACTTAAAAAACACAAAATTAAACGCTCCATAATAAAACGAGAAAACAAGTGATCAAGAATTCTTAGCACTAACACATAAAGCTTAAATTAGATTAAAATTAATGTTTGGAATTCTTTCAGTCTTTCAATTAACTCATGGTTTTAGTCCGATTTGTTGACTATTTAGAGTTTTAATTTAAAATATTTGTCTTTTATGTTATTATAAACAGGTTCCTCAAACTGGTAGTTGTCTGAATTTGAGGACTGGTTTGGTTGTTCTGATGCTTTTAAAGTAAGAGCACAAGAATAATAAATAACCAGAATCCAAACTCTTAACTGTCACCGTGTATATTGACTAAAAGCGTTGTGTGACCTTCAGTCCACGTCAAAGCCATAATTCCATGAGCGTGCTTACTGCATTTTGACTGATTTAATATTATCCATCTTATTAAGAAAATAGTACGGAAGGCGGGATAGCTGAACCATTTTTTATACAGTACTGAACTTCAGTTGAGAATAAGTGAAACTAACCGAAAGTTGATTGGACGACTAACCCAAACTGACCAAGTCTATTAAAATTGATTTTAACGTATCGGAACCGGCTCAAATAAGTAAAATAGGTAGATACTATATGAAACTAACCAAAAGTTGACTAGACGACTAACCCAAACTAACCAAATCTATTAAAATTCATTATAACTTATCGGAACCGGCTCAAATAAGTATAATAAGTTGAGACTAACCCGAACTAACCAAATCTATTAAAATTGATTATAACATATCGTAACTGGCTCAAATAAGTAAAATGAGTTGAGACTAAGTAAGTGCAACTAACCGAAAGTTGATTAGACGACTAACCCGAATTAACCAAATCTATTAAAATTCATTATAACGTATGGGAACCGGTTCAAATAAGTAAAATAAGTTGAGACTAACCCGAACTAACCAAATTTATTAAAATTGATTATAACTTATCGGAACCGGTTCAAATGACTAAAATAAGTTGAGACTAAGTGAAAGTAACCGAAAGTTGATTAGACGACTAACCAAAATTAACCAAAACTTTTAAAAATGATTATAATGTATCGGAACCGGCTCAAATAAATAAAATAATTTGAGATTCTATAAAGAAGTTTTCACTTCTATTACGTGTACTGTGATGCTCGTGACTTTTTTTTCATTTGAAAAAATTAATGCCTATCTTTTTATGTACTATATTATTAGATTGTTTTACATGTTAATGATATATCTGTTATAACCAGTTCAAATGACTAAAATAAGTTGAGCCTAAGTGAAACTAACTGAAAGTTGCTTCAACGACGAACCAAAAGTAACCAAATCTATTAGAATATCTCCTAATGTATCGGAACCGGTTCAAATGACTAAAATAAGTTAAGACTATGCCAAACTAACCGAAAGTTGCTTCAACGACTAACCAAAACTAACTAAATCTATTAAAATTGATTATAACGCATTGGAACCGGCTCAAATAAGTAAAATAAGTTGAAACTAAGTAAAACCAACCGAAAGTTGATTAGACGACTAACCAAAACTCACCAAATCTATTTAAATTGATTAATATATGATTATCTCACATTAATATATGATTATCTCACGCTCTTTCTCTCTGATAACATCGATAAAGAAGTATTCACTTCTATCACGTGTAACGTGCTACTCGCGACTTTTTTTTGCCAATCTCGATTAATTATGGGGATCCTAGAGTCCACTAGGGAAAGGATCATGGACCAGGAATACGGTACGACGGATATTTACCTGCTCGGTCGGTCGGTCCTTCCCGGTTTGTCTGGAGCTGTCTCCTACTGGTGGGGTATGCTGCTTGCTCGGTGCTAGACTGCCTCTCGACTGCCGACTGACTCGACTCCGGACTGACTCGACTCGAGAACCCCGGGAGGGTACTGCCTGTTTAGCGCGATGCCGCCCGGTTTTGTTAGCTCGACCCGTAGTGGGGATCGCCGCGATCGCGTCATCGGCCGGCCGATAGGTGGGGACCTCACGCGCAGCGTGATGCGACGAAGATCGCGACGCTCTACTGGTACTGCACGAGAACTGCGGAAAAAGTGAAAACCGATTTCCCGGCTTTTCGCGACGGAATATTTTATAGAATTGAATTTAGCATTTTAAAATTATATTTTATGAAAAAGAATGATGTTAATAGCACGTAAAATAAGAAAGTTAATCCGTAGTGCATCCTATTCCCCAAAAAATATAGTAACTTCGTTACACACTCGACGCGCGTTTCGCTAACCATGTTAGCATCATCAGGAGATGATTAAAATGCTAACATGGTTAGCGAAGCGCGCGTCGAGTGCAATAATTCTGTTTCGGTATTGTGGATAAAACTCCGTTTTAGTAAGAATATGAGTTTAGTTTTTTTTTTATTAATAATAACCATGTTTTAATAAAAGCGACTAAACAGAACAAGGCATAGTAAGTTGATAATGGACACTTAAAAATTAACTAAATCCTTTAACAAAAATCATTGAATTCATCCTAAACGCATAATACCAAATAGTAGATTCTATATAACACCTCATAAATGAATCATTTATTTACCAAATAACACCTCAATATCACACTAACCTAAAAGACCAGTAACCAGTAAAAAAACGATATGACATTATTATTGTCATCTTGTCAAAGTCAATTCAAAACTTGGCAAATTGCATGAGCTCTTTACTCTTATTTCCATTTACTAACCATTTTAATTTTTAGATTTGTTCGTTCTTGACAACGGTGACAGATTTGTTCCTCGAAACGTCGACCGTTTTCCAGTTTCTTTTAGGTTTTTCAGCTTCGTTAGGGTTACTAAACTAGCACTTGTGCTGTTTAAACCCTGGAGCCAGAGACGAAGCGGTTCCATTTTCCAAAGAATTGTACATTGAGGTGGAGAAAGAGGCAAACATTTGTAAGATAAAGAACAAGGCATATAATTTAAAGTGAAAATAATGCGTAATATAGTGTATTTTTTTTTGTCTGCAACGGCACAGCGCTTTGTGTTTGTTTCACTGTAAATATTGGTAGGTTCCCTTGAAAGAACGCACATTTCTTCAGGATCAGAGGTCTTACAGGAAATGATGATTGGGTCTGTTGATTTTGAGGCTGTTTGACAACAACAAAGAAGAGATAAGAGGGGTAAAAAAGACAACGTACCGGAAGATCCAAAACCGAGAACATCTTTTGACAACAATGATAGTTTGCTGCTGGAAAGTGAGTCTGATTCTGAAAATGAGCGAGGTAAGTCTGATGATGATAAAGATCACCCTGCTTCCAAACTGATGAACCAAGTACGTCAAACTTTAGCAATCGTAATACTACCAACCTTTGCGTGTTGGCATATGCTTTAAACACATACGTGGTTTCAGACAGAGCAGGTGCAGCAGCCGTGCTCCAGGATTATGGAATTGTTAGCAGCAAAGACGTCCAAAATACTATTGATCATCATAAAGTCAAACGTGCAAGGTAGAAAAGAAGACAAGAGTTGCAAAAGTCTTCAAAAATATCCCTGTAGCGTGGTTTGTACTTCGATGGTCGTAAAGACAAGACATTGACAGTTACTGATAATAGAAAAAGGAAATATAGTTGAAGGACACATAACTTAATTACAAGAACCAGGTTCAAATTCATATTGGTTATCTATGCCCTGTTTCTGGAACTGCCTCAAGTATTTTGGATTCTCTAATTGAATTTTTAGGCAGCTCTTCAATGTCGTCCGACAGTTTAGAAGTGGTTATTTGCGACGGAACAAACACTAATACAGGAACCAAAGGACGAATTATTTCGTTACTGGAAAGAAAAATTAAGCCACCTCTGCAATGGCTTATCTGCCAGTTGCATGCGAATGGGCTTCCTCTGCGACATTTTCTTCAACACCTCGACGGTGAAACAACTGGTCCTCGAGCATTTCGTGGATCCATTGGAAACTATTATCCAATTGCGAAAAGCCACCAATCGTAGACTTTTCTAAAATAGCGTGTGAATTACCTGATATCGATACTAAATTAGAATTCAGTACAGATTAAAATAAGTTCATGAGATGTGTTTAGCAATTATAAACCGTTACTGCTCCGAAGCTCTCTGAAAACGTGACCCAGGCCGACTAGTCCATTCCCCGTCATTGACTACTGCGAATAGACCATTACGTTTGTATATTATCACCGCAAATCCAACTCAAAATTTAAATACACTAGTAACATTTGTGCTTAAAGTTTATGGCCCTTTGTTGATTTTCATTAAAAAAAAAATCCCACATGTTTTCAAAATTATTGAGCTAATCAATTATTTGTCAGATGATTTAAAAAATATCGTTCACAAAGTGATTATTAAAGATGGTTTTTTTGGACACCCGAAAAATATAATATTGTCTATGTTGTGGGATGATCGCCGATATATAAGGCAGCTAGTATATTGCAGAATTTTAAAGGCCAGGGTTTAAACCGATTCTAATCAACTAAAACTTCGAAATTTTGCCGTTCCGATTTTTAATTTTGAAGCCCAAGAATACTACGAGCAAGTAGACTGCCAAAATGTAATTTGGAACGAAACACCAATGACAGTCCCATTAATAGAAATCCAGCTACAAGAAATTGAAGACGACCCAGAACATTCTGCGATTTCATATATAAAAGATTATCCTTGTCACACACAAGCTATGGAAAGAGCAGTCAAAATGGTGACTGAGGGATCTACTACAGTTTATGATTATGCGAGAAGAGATGAGGAAATAAAAAGTAATATGTCGCAAAATGATTATATATTTCTAGGTTAGGCTTTAACTTGTATTGCGTTTTTATAAGAGAAATAAAAGTTTTTTGGTGTTGTTTTAATGATGCTGAGACGATGGATGGGATGCTAGTAAAAAAAATAAAAACAGCAAAAACTTCCTATTTCCAAGAACATCTTTCCCAAAGTTAGGCATCTTGATTTTCAAATAAAAAAAAATTCTTCCTATACTGTCGCTCTACCCTACTCTTCAGTCGCCTGGATCCTCTTCATCTAGATCTACGCTACGGCAGTTTCCAGTGAAACTTGTTGTATAATTTTTCTCATTGCTTATTAACATTGCCTCGTAATGCGCCTATATGATATTTCTTTAATTGTTAGCTTGCAGTATTTTTCCCAAGTAGTTAAAACTTCGTTGCTAATCGCGTTCTGCATCAAAAATATTTTTAGCATGCTTTAATAAGGGAATCTACTTCACATCGCTACATTTTTCTCAGAAGGGGGTTAAAAATCCAAGTCTCAATATCTTTACAGAAATATTACAAACGCATAGCATAGCAACAGCCCTATTTCTGAACTTAGTAATAATCTAACTAAAATCTTTGCGCGTCAAAAAAGAGACAGTTACTTGTTCCACAATGTGACCATTAATTCCTAAAGTAGTATTTCTTGATGTTTTTAAAAAAATAATAATTACTTTAGTTCTGTTTTGTTTACAGACTAAACCTTAGACATGATGTTCATGCCATCAACACAATTTATACATGCTATTACCGTAATTTGGAGTCTTTTTATATTTCTCCGAATGCGTCTTTAAATATTGTTCAGAGTAGATTGAATGCTGCCAGACCTGTTTTCATATTGGAATTAATATGTTTCAATTTTGTCCTGCAAAATTATTGGTTGATAGGGAATTGGATTTCTAAAAGCTCTTAATTAAGTATTTTATTGCAATATTAAGCAAAATCAATAAATTTAGTTTGATTAGTAATACATTTAACATATGCATAATTAAACGTGTACCACTTTTAAATTAATATGGCAACTGTTAAAATTAATATAACATTTATTGGTCGAAATATTATTAGACATTTTATTTTACCACTTGCGATAAAATAACAATTTAATAAATTTATAAATGAAGGATGTCCACAGACTATACTATTATCAATAAATATTTTCTCTTATGAAATTTAAATTAATAGTTTTATGTATATTAAAATATAATTTTGTCATATTTTTTTAATGTGTTTTTACCACATTTGCATTTCATGTCTTATTTTATATTTTGCTATGTAGTAATTTGAAAATACTCGTTACATTTCGGCTGAAATCTATTTCCACAAGATATTAGAACAACTGTTTCAACTTGGTTTTGAGCTTTTTGGACTATCATCTCCCAAATAACATCCATAACGACCCTTCAAACCTACCTAGCGTGATGTTGATACATATGATAAAAAGCATCACCCGCGAAGACTTTAGGGCAAGATGAAACGAAACAACTAACTGTCGACTAGCCAGGGACCTACTAAGCTACTCTAATGAATCTGCAGAAAAGACATACCTGTCAAGGAAGAACGTACGACTCATGGTGGGGATTCTGACGGGACACTGCCAGCGAAGGAAACATCCCAACACATATCTACACGTGCGATACGTTCATCTTCTATATATGATGTAAGTAGATCTGTGATAGGTATAACAGGAATAATATTATTTATTTTAGAGAAGTCGATGGAAAATCCTCCGAACACAGTACAGGTGGAATACTAAGGGAGAAGATGTCATGATAGATAAACTAAGATGCTAATGAAATGTTCGGGATCCCCTAACATAAAGTGAAGATAATCAAGCTATCTGCGCTTCAGTGGACCTAAATAGAATGTTCAAGCAGGCCATACCGAAGGATGCATATAGCTTGTAAACCCCCACATGCTTCAATTATGAGCCATCCTTGATTAAAATGGAACTACTGGCTCGTGACCAGACGCGTCATAAAATAGGGACTACTAAAGAAAGACCCTTGAACTTAGCATAAATTACACGGGATTTGGTTCAAC
>MU182231.1:269813-283794 GCA_016904865.1 Pissodes strobi
GATTTATCTTGAAGCGCAGATAGCTTGATTATCTTCACTTTATGTTAGGGGATCCCGAACATTTCATTAGCATCTTAGTTTATCTATCAAGACATCTTATCCCTTAGTATTTCACCTGTACTGTGTTCGGAGGATTTTCCATCGACTTCTCTAAAATAAGTAATATTATTCTTGTTATACCTATCACAGATCTACTTACATCATATATTATAGAAGATGAACGTATCGCACGTGACCAATTTTCGCAACCTAGTCAAAGCGGAATCCAGAGTGTTCCACCTTCATTGGAGGTGTCAGAGGTTACGTAGATTGGTCCATTATCATAGCTTACCTTGAGAATAGAGGAAAATCTTCCTTGATATCTATTTTGTAACGTGTATTTACACCGCAGATGCATACGAAGAAATATTTAAAAATGTATTTAAAATTATTATTTGAAAAAAAAAATAATTTTAATTTTATACAATATGTAATATTTTATTAAATATGATTTCTATTGTTATACAGTGGCGACTGGTGCATAATAGCTAGGGAGCTGCAGAGCACTCCCAGTTTCGAAAATTTTTGTTTTTTAAAATATTCTTGTTTAACAAATAAGTCTGAGAATAAATCCCTAAAATATAGATTGTTTCTTAGGGCAACAAGAATACCGCAAGTTTCATGTTGTTTTAAATTTGTTTGTTTTTTTTTGCCTATAGACATTTATTAGTACTATTGCTATTAGTGTTTAACGTGTTAACGTCTTCAATAAAAGGACCGCGTATTTGTACCAGAGATAGTAAGGGTACAGGATATAAGTATGCCCAATAATTCTTTCTTTGCTTGCGAATTTTTAATGCAGAACACACCCATAAATATCTCACGCTCTGCCACTGATTGTTAATAATTTCACGCTTAAAAATATATTGTGACAGAGGTTACGTCGATTGGTCCATAATCATATTATCTTATCTTGAAAATAGAGGAAAATTTTCCTTGTCATCGATTTTATAACGTAAATACACGTGCAGGCACGTAGGAACAATTGTTTAAAAATATATTTAAAAATATTATTTAAAAAAATATCCTTTAGCTTAATACAATAATTAATATGTTATTGAATATGTTTGCTATTGCTAATAATTTCACGTAAAATGTTCAATTTTTCTCCAATATTTCTTGTTTCTTAATTTCCTGGCATAAAAAGTATCTTGTGAGGTTAGATCTGTCTAAAAGCATCGGAGGCAGGTGGTACGGTGACAGATGGTATGTCGATTGGTTCATCATCATTACTTATCTTGAAAATAGAGGAAATCTTCCTTGTCATCGATTTTATAACGTAAATACACGTGCAGGCACGTAGGAAAATTAGTTTAAAAATGTATTTAAATTTATTATTTATAAAAATATCCGTTAGCTTGATACAATAATTAATATTATATTGAATAGGATTGCTATTGTTAATATTTTCACGTGAAATATTAAATTTTTCTGCAATATTTCTTGTTTTGTTAATTTCCTGACCTAAAAAAAGGATCTTATGAGGTTAGATCTATCTAAAAGCATCTGAGGCAGGTGGTACGGTGGTTAGTTATACACGGCTGTTGGACCCAGAGTGCTGATTGCCTTATTACTAAAGACGTTAAGTCTGTAGGACGTCTGTTCAAGAAACCGCAAAGGCCAGACGTGATAAGTATATAAGCATATAAGAAAGTTGCAGGAACTTTTGGATAGGTGTGTATAAATGAAGTTAAATCGAACACTATGTATTCTATAATGTTCGATTCATTTAACCTCACTATGGAAATATATTTGAATTAAAATTTGAGTTACTCATATTTCAAATTGGAAATATTAGCGATCGCCTTATTATCAGAGAGCAGTTATATAAAATTTACTGTCCAGCATTTTACTATCGCCGTTAATATTTTATTGGCTTTTAGACATTTTACCTTTATAAAAGACTTTTTTATTAAAATGTTTCATATTATATTTGGCGATGTCAAAAAATATTTGTGGTAAGCATTTTCCGTTCAAATAATACTATATATTCTTCTACAGAGTGTGGTTTTCATTTTTCTAGATGATTTACTATGCCTAGACGTCGATATAGTCGTGCAAATATGAGAAAAGCGGATTAGATGGAGCGGAATGGTAGTTCATAAGATTATTGATAAAGTTAATAGCTGTTGTCATCTCTACCTTTAAGAGCAAACCATATCTACGAGATGAGAACAAACCATATCTGGCTCGATACCAGAGTTGCAATTATTATAGGCAGTATTTCCAGAAACCGTGTTGCCAACACGCTTCAAATTAGTTGATGACGAAGAAAGACATGAAAATGAATGACATTGAAAAATAAAGCCAAAGGTAAACCAAATTTGAACAAAATGTCTAGAAAACGTAAGAACAGCAAACTTTTCCATAGGCGAACAGGTGATTCCCTTTCACAACAAAGTAAGAATGAGGCAATTTGCGCGAGGTAAACCACATCCAGTGGGATTGAAACTTTTGTAATTTCTACCCTAGAAGGCCTTCCCCTCGATAGCTTAGTTCCTATAACAGAAAAATATTGATATTGATGCTAGAGTTGTAATACAATTAGCCGATACTTTGCCGTCAGCATTCGTAGATAGCTATTTCACATCTGAGAGAATTATTGACGCAATGGATGATCGAAAAATTTATGTTACTGGAAATTTGATGAAAAATTACATACCGAAGACTGTCGTTCTATTAATAGCCGACAAGGATTTGAAATGAATTGGAAGAGGAGCACACGACATGATGGTAGCTGAGGATAACACAATAAATTTGTAAAATGATTTAATTCTAGTCCCCCACAGTTTGGATCTGAACTAGCTGGACAGTGCTGGTGCTGGGCTGTGCAAGAGCATATTAATATAGAAAGACGGTCCCTCGTAAAAATGGGCGGCATAGATCTACTTGACAAGATTTAGTGGTTGGTTGTAATATAAACAAGACTGCTTAGAAGCAAACATTTAAAAAATATATTTTTTAAACTACCTCGCATTCGAATTCTACATCGCCAATTCACTAATGTTTTCCAAACAGCTTGTAAAAAATGAAAGATCGTAAGCAGACAGTGAAGATGAACAGCCAGTTGCAAAACGACAAAATGTGAAACATCTTCCAATCTTTCAACAAGAAAGACGAAACTAATTGTAGCATTGAATGTGTATTTGTGTTGCTCTTGACAAAGTACTGACAACATTTCCCCAATAGTAAATTTGATTTTCATAAAGTGTTACTCTCTGTTAAGTTTTATATTGGTCGATGCTCAAAGTGTCATATATGATACCAGTGTTTTAAAAAATAGCAAAGGCAAGTTTTTTTTTGGTTATGTGTTACTTTTTTTTTTATGGCAGTGGCACACAGACTAAAGGGAGACCCTATGGCGCTCGACGAGCGGTGTGTGTGCGAAGATGTTGATTGACACGGCTCTTGAATATTTGTAAGTTGTAATTAGTGGGAAACAGATATCCTGGGAGTGAGTTCCACAGTGACGCAGTGCGCCAGACAAAGGAGTTCTTGTAAAGCGATGTTCTAGGAGTTTCCAGTCGTACTACGAACTGGTGCGCTCTTGCCGTCTGTCGTGACTGTCTGACAGGAGCTGCCAGGAGCCGGATGAGGCGGACCAAATCCTGGGAACATCTGCCGTGAAAGTATCTGTAAAACAGAGATATCTCGGCTACATGTCTGCGGTGTTCCAGACTATCTAGATTCCGGGTCAACTCCGGATCGCCGACGACGAATCCAGCAGCTTTAGGGTGTGCTTTGGTGCGGCACCCCAGATATGTGAGCAATATTCTAAGCACGGTCTTATTTGCGCTTTGTAGAGCAAGAGCAACTGCTGCGGTGTATAGAGTTTTTTGTTGCGAAATAGCGCACCAAGCTTCTGGGAGGCTGATTTTGCGATGTTAGCAACGTGGTCATGCCAGGATATATTGCTGTTGACCGAGATACCCAGCAGTCCGATTGACGAGGATGAAGGAATGGTCGACCCTGCCATAATAATGTCAGGGCCCGCTGTATTGGCCCTCTTGGTAAACGTGGCTGCTTGGGTCTTTGCTGCATTGAACTGGATCAAATTTCGGTCGCCCCAAGTTTGAACTTTCTCCAGGTCTTGATAAATTGCTGTAATCTGCTCCTGTCTGCGGTGATTAGTCTCAGTCGCTGGTAAGGGTTTTTCTGATCTAAAGTGGGAGACAAGGGTACTGTCATCTGCAAAACTGTAAACAGGATTATTTGTTTCGGTCAGCAGGTCATTAATATAGATGAGGAACAGAGTTGGTGAAAGCATTGCACCCTGAGGCACGCCCGCGTTGATGGTGAATGTGTCCGAGATGTGTCCATCGACTGCAACGTGCAGAGATCGGCTCTTAAGGAAACTGGCAAGCCAGCTGCAGAGAGAGGCTGGCAGTCCGAATGACGGTAGTTTGTTGAGCAGTCCGTCATGCCAAACTCTGTCGAATGCCTTTGAAATATCCAACGCAATCGCTCGAGACTCTCCGTAGTTCTCAATTGCCCTACTCCATATATGAGTGACATAGGCCAATATATCTCCTGTCGATCTCTCTTTGCGAAAGCCGTATTGATTATCGCTGATTATTTTGTTGTTCTCGAGGTACTTGAGCAGTTGCTGATTGACTACACGTTCCATGACTTTGGAGATTATTGGAAGCAAGGCAATTGGACGATAGTTTAAGGGCGTGGTTTTCTTGCCTTTTTTTGGAACAGGTTGCACTCGAGCGACTTTCCAAGAAGATGGGTAAATCCCTTTTCCGTAAGACAGAGAAAAAAGCCTGGAAAAAACGGGTGTTAGTTCGTTGGCGCAGTTCTTTAACACGATGGCAGGTATTCCGTCCGGTCCTGATGCCTTTTGCGTATCTAGATTTTTAAGGATTTTACGAATATCACGGTGATGAAATTTGACTTCTGCCATGGTAGTGTTGATGTTCGATAAGGTGGGGAGAGTCTTGCCTTGGGGAACGTCTAAGGTAGAGTGCGAAGAAAACATTTTGGCGAGCATGTTTGCTTTTTCCCTGGCTGTAGTCGCCGTGATGCCACGTTCGTCTGTCAAAGGTGGGAGAGACGTTTTTGTAAAGTTATTACTTACTGCCTTTGCTACCGACCAGAAATTTCTGGAGCCACTGGGGCATTGTAAAAGTTTATACCTGATCCTTTGATTGTGTTTGTCCTTAGTTTCGTCGATAACACGCTTGCATTCGTTTCTCGCTTCGACAAAATAATTGCGATTTTCAGGGGTCTGATTTTGCTGCCAGTACTTGTAGGCTTGCTGTTTCCTACCCACAGCTCGTTCGCATCTTCTGTCGAACCAGGGCTTTCCTTTTGATGGTAACTTGATGGAATTTGGGATTTATGCTTCCATTCCTGAGGAGATTTCTTGCGTGATCTTTTCGCAGCAGACTGATGGGTCGTCAGCGCCAAAGCAGACGTCGAGACAAGGAAAATCTAGGTAGAACTCCCTCAGATCGTCCCAGTTTGCAGAATTGTAATGCCAGATTTTGCGAGGCAATGGTGGATCCTTCTGTATGAGTGGCAATTCACAAACCGTTGTAATAAGTTTGTGGTCGGAAGTACCTAATGGCGGACCAACTGTAACTGTGTACTTAGGTCAACTTTGAAAAATTTTCATAATCAATTTTAATTTTTATGGTCGAATTTATCTCGTATTTATACCCTTTCCTCTTCTGAGAAGCCTTACATTGTAACCCCTATTTTCAGGACACTAAAACTTTAAAAATAGAATTGATAAGTTTATCAATAAGCAAAAACTTGAAATTAAACAAATCTCAATAAATTTATGACACACATCCAAAAGTACCATTCGTACCAAAATTTTCTATTCAAGTAAACGGCTTTCCCATGTATTCCTAAATCTTTGATATTTTCCATGTGTAGAGGTCAACTGAGCCGCAAAATGACCCATCCCAGTAATTCCCCAGCGCGACTTTAGTAAAATAAAAATAATTGTCCAGACGGCATTGTCACTGCATTTGCTCCGACTATCCAGATTAGTAAGTGAACGCCACGGTTAGTCATTATTACATTTTTTGTTTCGTACAGGCATTACTTTTTATTCCTTCTCTAAATTACTTTCTTGCATGTTATGAAAAAGAAGCACTTGAATTTCGTGGATCTCTTGAGTGATTTCCATGGAATCCCAAGGTTCAGCTGCACTTAGTTTAAGAATCGATGTTTTGTGTATTAATTTAACATGGTGTAGGAGTTCAAAAGAGTCGTTCATAATCACTTCTTCTTGTAATTTCAAAAGAAATACCTAAAATCTAGGTGTCAGCCAAACAATAATTTTATTTTAAAGACAGCTAACTAGTTTTTCGACAAATGGGCAGATGGGTATCACCGGAGCTCAAAACGAAGCCCAAAATAAACGCAAATAAATTATATAATTTACCTAGTCTGTAATAATAAAATAGACATGTCAAAAATTAAAATGTAAGTACTCGAGAAAAGATTACCTAATATATTGAGGTGGAGAAACAAACACGTAAAGATGGGTACTTGAGCAATATAATATAGGTTGTTGATATAGCTCGACAAAGCAAAATTTATGACTTAGCCCCGATGTATAAGCAAAAGGCATCGATGCCAAAGTCATGCACTGCCTTCACTTTATACTGGTATCAGTCGATCAAGTGAGTTTATTATTTAATGATTAATTACGGTAGAACTGAGCACAAAGACTATTGTGACATTTTAAACAGATCCAAAGTTTTGCTTTCGGACACTGATGTAACAATCTAACGTTATCGGGAATCAAAAATTGTTGTCCTGAGGATAAAGCTGGTTAGCGAAAGTGGACTGTGTCTACCTAACGCTCATATTTTTTACATTTTCAAGGGATTCACATGTTTATGAACGTAGTGGAGATTTCTCGTTCCAACTGACCAACGTAAATTGATGAGCAATTCTCGAGCACAACTCAAAGAATATAATCCGGATCTCTTACCTTAATTTGACCAAGCGTCTCTTAAGTGCTTTTATACTTTATTCAAATATTTCCGAAAAATATATAAATAAAGTGTGAATTACATTATCAGTAAGAGATGTGTTTTTTATATATTTCAAATACAATTTTATAGTTTTTCTTTATGATAATTAGACTTAAGAAATGAAGTTTGCCCTCTCATTAATTTCTATTGTGAATTCATCTGATTCTGCAAAGTGTTTATAAACAACATGAATGGAAGAAATTTTGAACAGTATCATTCAAGATCGTACATATGTCGACAACGCAGTTTTTATATGTTATTAACCTAGTTCAAAACAGTCTATTCATTATTTTCTTTTCAAAGTGTTTCATGAAACTCTTGCTTTAAAATAGTGATACACTAGAACCCATTGCTAGGTCTGTTTTGCATGTTGGTTTAACACTATTGTCAAAAGCTTAACCAAATTATCTATAAGGATGGATGCCTGGAAGATATGTGTTCTCCATCAGACTCCTTAAATTACTACTCGATTAATATATTAACTAATGAGTCCAATGATACAAATGTTGCACCTTGAGCAAGGCCAACATTTTGAAGATATTTGCAAAAGTAGAGTTTTTTTTAAATGTTTGGTCTGAAACGCTGTTATTTCACTAATTCAACTAAGAAGAAAGCCTGCTACAAAGAGAAGCAACAAACAACACCACATGTGTAACTGGAATACGCTCGTTATGAACTTTAGGAAGACCAAAAAGTAGTTTGGAAGGGGTATTTAGCAAATTATTTTAGGTATGTCAAAATAATAATACACTATGGAAAATAACTAATATCTATAAAATTTGTAAGTAAATTGAAATATTAAACAGATTTATAACCGAACAATTATTGATACCTTCAAAAATAAATAAACTTTAAATGAACAGCATCATGTAGGTTAGGGTAAACAGATGTAAAAAATTCAAAAGCATTATACTTTATACCATATCTAAATTATTTATACCCTTACTTTTTCAATACTATACTATTTTAGGAAACTATTTATTTTGCTTAAGTGTTAATACGCAATATACATGCCAGGTCATAATGAGTCTTCACAGTAATACAATTTTCCTCACGATTAGGAGCGATGCGCGTTAGAACAATAGAAGTCTCGCAGTTCGCCTTATACAATTTAGAAGATTTATACTTCTGTTTTTGTCTATCACGCGCGATCAGCATTTTATTATATCAGATGACACTGCTATTTATCTCGAAAATATTTTAAGCTTTAATAATTATAACAAAAGAAAATCAAATCCGCACGACATAGCTAACCTATTATTACTAGATGCGCTTAACCTATCTCCGTGAGCAACGACTGAAAGAATTCAGCAGGTTAAGATAAGTGAGTCAATTTCTCGCATTATTGAGGTATTATTAGGAATAACGTAGAAATATTTCATTATATAATAATCCATCGATTAGCAGAGAGCAGTACGCAATGATTTTCATATAATGCGTTACATTAGTTTAAATGATACTTACTGAAGCTTCTGGTACAGCACGAATATGGCAGAGCAGTGAGACATTTTTCCCTTCTGTTAATTCCAAGTAGAGAGTTGTTGGCTGCACTTCCGGCAGACAAGCTAGTTCTTCCTTAGGTACGCTTTTCACTATAGTGTTTTTTAGTCTTGCTGGTTCGGTACATTCAGGATCACTTGATATAGGAATATGAAAAGTCGACAGCCAGTCATGAAAATCTTGAATATGACAATCACACGTCCAAGGATTCTTTTGCAATTCTATTCCTTTCAGGCTTTTTGGTATCGAGTGAGGTCCTTCTATCGTTCTCAGACGGTTTGAAGAGAGATGGAGCCATTCCAGGCTAAGCAGACCTGTTCAAAATTTACAAGAGTTAACTGATATTGACAATAATATTCTTAGAGGATTTTAGCCTAATTTTAATGGAAGACATTTTAATATGACAATTAACCCTTAAGAACTCATTATTTTTCAATATTATTTTGTTAAATAATAGGAAGACTAAGCAAAAACTGAAGTACTAAAACAGAGTTTTATCCACAATACCGAAACAGAATTTTAGCACTCGACTCGACGACGTATTGTGGATAAAACTCTGTTTTAGTGCATTTTGCCGAAGGTTCCAAACCCCAACATAAAACTGAAGTAAATTATTTGTATGTGAGAATATACAGGGATTTTGATTTTCGTCCGCGTACATGAAATATCATTTCAAGCAACAATTAAATAAGAAAAGACCTTTTTGCATGCATAATTAGTAATTAGTGCAGACATATCTAGCCCGTCCAACCTGGCGTAATCGATTTAATTTATTATAAATTTATTTTAATTTTTAAGTTACTTTCTCTAATATGATAATGGCACTCATACTTCTAAATATTCATAAATGTGTTTGTCTTTTTCGCTGTCACAAATAAAGTTTCTATTTCGAAGTAAAAATGTAATTATTCCATTGACATTTCGAATTATATCTCACGAACTGCTTATCAAGTAGGTTCGTAATATAACTTCTGTCAAGGACAAGACCTGTTTCGCTGGCTATTTTTTCCTCTTTTCCTATAAATGGTTTGGCTGAACACATGCAAAATGTTTTATCATCGCATATAGTGGTCAACTTCAAGTCATACTTATCCAGTTCGTCGAGTGTGTATATTTTAAATGAACATCCACCTGTAAATCTCAAGAATGTTTTGTGTATAGTAACTATTCTGAAAGAGTACAGTTTGGTCTGTAATTACCTTCAAAGATATCTCAAATTTTCCTTATTGCGACAATTTTATCTGTTTTCTTTCGTCCTTCTCTACTTATTTTGTAGTCAAACCTTAAACATTTGAGCAAAAATGCACAACGATTTTTGGACATAGTCGCTCGGAAAACTGCCGGTCGTATTTGTATTATGTCGTTCAAAAAAATGGGCTTCCTTTATAACGCTAGAGAGGTAGAAAATACCAATGAAAGCAGGAATTTCTACTATGTTAGTTTTGAAGCGAGTGATTCTTATTTAAATTTGTTCCCCGACTTTAAAGGTTATCTGAAAAATTTCATCCATATAAAGAGATTCCAAATGTTTCTATACCAGGTAAATTTTCCGCAAGTTGTTTCGGTCCAGGTAAGGAAGCACGATGCTTTTCCTACTAGTTCTTGTATTTCGGGCATGTATGCTTTGCAAATACCACTTATGTCCATTTTTGGCGTATGTAAGCATATAATTTTTTATGTTTTACACTCACAACGGCTCGTAAAAGATAAAGATCGGCCAGATAACTTAATTCGTTATCCTTAGACACAGGGTAAATCAAACTCACCTCCTTTCACATCTTTTGCCTCTTGACTGTCATCATCATAAGTCATTATTTTATCATCAGTCTCATTTTCAAATTCATGTATTATTTGTTCTAATTTGTTTTCTTTTGACGGGGCGTTTCATTTTATCCATTTTATCAACGAAAATATACGTACAAATTTAATTTTTTACCCCAATCAACAACGTGGCATCGCTCACGACGAATAAGTCAATATAATCGATTCGTTAGATAGCAGAAAATAAACTGTCAGTTTAAAATACTTCTTCTGTGAAATACGAAAGGTACTGCAATCCGTGCCATGCAGCAACAAATAGTTCGAGTGCAAACACGGTGGCGCCGGCGGCGTCAAGGGTCCTGGGTTAAATTGGTTCTCAAATAGATGTTTTTAAAAATACATTTTATGTGGGTTGGAACCATCATTTCCTAACATGTTCAATATAGCAGAAGCAGGAAAAATTGCGAGTCGAGCGAACTGGGTCGCCAGTATTTTGACCAACCATATGTTCAGTCGTTTGTAACGTTGCACAATATCAATGCGGCGCGGCGGGCGGCGCGGCGTTCACATTTTCGGACCACTTTTGCTTCATACGAAACTAACTAGACAGCCAGTCAAACATCAAAAAGTGACATAGAAGTAATAAATAAACTTGCAAATTTGATGGACAAGTTTGAGCAAGCAAACTTCTCTCCGCGGGCTGTGCCACTGTACCTGTAGAGTAAGTTGGTGAACGTGTTACAAAAGTTACAAAATATGTGATACGGCGCAGGGCAATGAAAGTCGGGAAGGAGGTCAGCGAGGCGAAATTTTGACACTGGCACCACAATTCAAATCAAGCATAGGTGAGCTATCTTTTATATTCGTCTCTTCCACGTCATCCACGCCGAGCTCGATTATCTTTCTCTGACAAGAATCAATCCACGAATGAGTCGGGGTTTCATAAATAGGCCAATAAAACTATATCCATATTTTTACCCAAACCTCGGACAAATTCGCTACAAGCTAATTTTTGCGCCATTGTATTCCTTTGGGGGCTTTATACAACTGACTGAAAACCCCAAAAAATCCGATAAAGGGCGCAACCCCAAAATCAACTCCATTGGTACATTTTGGAAGTTTTTGCAATTTCCTCAAAAACAATAAGTTTCTCAGAAAATTTACAAGATTAATTTTTTGTAGTGCAAACAAATATATAACAAACAGTATACTCGTTTTTATTATCGGACAAGTTTTAAAGTTGATTCAGGCCTTCAATTGGCCTTATTTCTTCACGCCATGTCTCTCTGCGATAATACGTCAGCGTTTTTTAAAAAGGGCATAAGACAGCTTGAAAAGTAATGAAGCACTGTCTAAAAATCTTCTTATGTTTAAAAGTGATAAGCCTGATCTACCTACTTTAATAAAAACAGGCGAGATCATTACCTTGAAGTGGTACGGCAGTCACAACAGCCACAATTTTAATGAGTATTGGTACTTCAAATATAACCAAGAGAGTGCACGTCAAAATGTATTTCAAAATTTTGAAATAGCAACTTTGCCTCTTACATCTGAAGCTGCAGAACTCCACACAAAGACAATTTATCTTCAGGTACAGTTATGGATGGGCAAAGAATTGAACCCAGAAGAATGGGGGTGGTTAAAAGTTGACAACGTCCTAGCCACAAAAAAATCAACCTAATTTTATTTTAAAATTTTAACAGTGAAAATGTTTTTGTTTTCCTATTATGGGGTATCAAATCACGAAAAAGTGCATGCTACATTTGGCACATCACTTAATATACGTGAGAGATCGTGTTAGTCCGTTTCTGAGGACGGAATCGGTTCAAATGACAAAAATAAATTAAAGCTAACTGAAACTAACCGAAAGTTGATTGAACGACTAACCCAAACTAACTAAAAGTAACCAAAAGCACAAAAAGGGTTAAAATGAATCGGAACAAATTAAAAAAATAAAAGTATGTTAATAACTCAAAGTAACCGAAATTTGGCGAATAACCAAAACTAACCCTAATAATTAAAATTGGTTATAACCTATCGGATCCGGTTCAAATTACTAAAATAAATTGAAACTAACTGTAACTAACCGAACGTTGATTCAACGACTAACCGAAAGTAACCAAAAGCTCCAAAAAAGGCTAAAACGGATCGGAACAGATTAACCCGCGATTGGTAACGTCTTTCAAAATTACGGCATTGGTATCCTGTTAGATTTTATCTAATATGTTTCTATTTGATCCAATTCTCTAAACTCTTGACTATTTTTCATTAATGTAATGGTTGTTCATATTATTTCCCACTTTTTACTTAATTATGATTACTATTATCATATTATATAATAATATTAATAATAACAATAATAATAATAATTATTATTATTATTATTATTTTATTATTATTTTTATTATTTTAATAATATTTTACTATTTGTGATAGCACAGTAATATTATAAATATGTTTCTAAGATGCCTTTATTACATATTACATGAAGTGTTCTTATATGTATGAGATAAATAAATGAAAAAATTATGGCATAATCTAATTAAAAAATAAAATAAAAAATAAACGAGAGATACCGATGGTGGGGAGTGATCGGGCGGGTGTTCACGTATGCATAGATGGACGGGCCTAGATATAAAGCTCACACAGTGAATGGGGCGTCCAAAAATTTAAAAATGTTAGAGAAAATCTAACGGCGATAACAATATTAAAGTAAGTTAAAGCTAACCAAAACGAACTGAAATTTGGCGACTAACCAAAACTACCCAAAAACATTAAATTCGATTAAAACGTATCGGCGCCGATTGAAATGACTAAAATTAAAACTAACTGAAATTAACCGAATATTGATTGAACGACTACCCACGACGACTACCTAACCCAATCTAACCTAAATTAACCAAATATGGCTAAAGCGTATCGAAACAGATTAAAAATATTATAGTAAGTTACAAATAAACCAAATTAACCGAATTTTGGCGACTAACCAAAATTAACCAAAAACATTAAAATTGGTTATAACATATCGGAAAGTTGATTGAATGACTAACCAAAACTAATCAAAAGTAACCAAAAGCACCAAAATGGGCTAAAATTTATCGAAATAGGTTACACAAATTAAAGTAAGTTAAAACTAATTAAAACGAACCGAATTTTGGCAACTAACGAAAACTAACCAGAAACATTATATTTGACTATAACGTTTTGGAGCCGGTTCTGATGAATACTTTGATATCTTGACAGTGAGTTTACAAGGTCGCATCACGACACGGAAAATTTTAGTGAACTTCACGACACGGTTTATGCATAACTGATTATAACGTATCGGAACTCGCTCAAATAAGTAAAATAAATTGAGACTAAGTGAAAATAACCGAAAGTTGATTGGACGACTAACCAAAAGTAACCAAATTTATTATTTAACTTAAATAATATAACGTGTCGAAACCGACTCAAATGACTAAAATAAGTTGAGACTAAGTGAAACTAACCAAAGTTGATTAGACGACCAACCAAAACTAACCAAATCTATGAAAATTGATTATAACGCATCAGAACCAGCTCAAATAAGTAAAATAAGTTGAGACTAAGTGAAACTAACCGAAAGTTGATTAGACGACTAACCAGAACTAACCAAATCTATTAAAATTGATTATAACGTATCGGAACCGACTCAAATA
>MU182231.1:295058-316112 GCA_016904865.1 Pissodes strobi
TAGTCTTAACTTATTTTAGTCATTTGAACCGGTTCCGATACGTTATAATCAATTGTAATGGATTTGGTTAGTCGTCTAATCAACTATCGGTTAGTTTCACTTAGTCTCAACTTATTTTAACTATTTGAGCTGGATCTGATACGTTATAATAAATTTTGATAGATTTGGTTAGTTTTGGTTAGTCGTCTAATCAACTTTCGGTGAGTTTCACTTAGTTTCAACTTATTTTAGACATTTGAGTCGGTTCCGACACGTTATAATTATGTTTAATAAATTTGATTTCTTTTGGTTAGTCGTCTAATCAACTTCCGGTTAGTTTCACTTAGCCTCTACTTATTTTAGTCATTTCAGTCAGTTTCGATACGTTATAATGAGTTTTAATAGATTTGGTTAGTTTTGGTTAGTCGTCTAATCAACTTTCGCTTAGTTTCACTTATTCTCAACTTATTTTAGTCCTTTGAACTGGTTCCGATACGTTCTAATCAATTTTAATAGATTTTCTTAGTTTTGGTTAGTCGTCCAGTCAACTTTCGGTTATTTTCACTTAGTCTCAATTTATTTTACTTATTTGAGCGGGTTCCGATACGTTATAATCAGTTATGCATAAACCGTGTCGTGACGTTCACTAAAATTTTCCGTGTCGTGATGCGACTTTGGAAACTCACTGTCAAGAAACCAAAGTATTCATCGGAACCGGCTGCGATACGTTAGAGTCAAATATAATGTTTCTGGTTAGTTTTCGTTAGTCGTCAAAATTCGGTTCGTTGGTTAGTTGGTTAGTTTTAACACTTTAATTTTTGTATCCTGTTGCTATACGTTTTAGCCTGTTTTGGTTAGTTTTGGTTAGTCATTCAATTAACTTTCCGATATGTTATAACCAATTTTAATGTTTTTGATTAATTTTGGTTAGTTTTTACTTACTTTAATATTTTTAATCTGCTCCGATACGTTTTAGCCTTTTTTTGGAGCTTTTGGTTACTTTCGGTTAGTCGTTGAATGAACTTTGGGTTAGTTTCAGTTAGTTCCAATTTATTTTAGTAATTTGAACCGGATCCGATAGGTTATAACCAATTTTAATTTTTATGGTTAGTTTTGGTTATTTGCCAAATTTCAGTTACTTTGAGTTAGTTTTAACTTACTTTTATTTTTTTAATTTGTTCTGATTCATTTTAACTCTTTTTGTGCTTTTGATTATTTTTAGCTAGTTTGGGTTAGTTTGGGTTAGTCGTTCAATCAACTTTCGGTTAGTTTTAGTTAGCTTTAATTTATTTTTGTCATTTGAACCGATTCCGTCCTCAGAAACAGAATAACACGATCTCTCACGTATATTACGTGATGTGCCAAATGTAGCATGCAATTTTTCGTGATTTGATACCCCATAATAGGAAAACAAAAACATTTTCAATGTTAACATCGCACATGGGTACATCTGACTTTCAGACGTATAAAAATGTAGATCTTACATCTTACACTCGTACATTGATGGCCGTATATTAAGCATTAAACACATTTAAATAATAAAGTATGTTATTCCAGTGAATTGGGAATTTTATGCTCTACAAAAAATATATCTTGTGATTTTTCGAGAAAATTATCGTTTTTAAGAAAATTGCAAAAAACTTGAAAAATTAAACTATAGGGGTGATTTTGGGGATTATCGGATTTTTTTGGGATTCTTAGTAAGTCATATAAAACCCCAATAGAAACACAACGGTGCAAAAATTAGCTTGTAGCGAATTTGTTCAGGGTCGTTCACCAAGTTTTACTGGCCTAAAATATCTGTTCGACAGTTCATGTCAGCGAATTTGCATGAAATCAAAATATTATTCTGCCTTTTACGGATGAAGTTTCGCTTAGGTTCACACGAACACTAAGTTTGCTAATATACAAAAGGTTCCTAACTACGGTGCCATAGAGTATTAGCAAATTTTTACGGAAAAATATTATGATTTAACAACTGAGACACAGTTCGGAAGTTAACAATAGCTGAGATACAGGGTGTTATTTATTTTTGCTTTTTAAATAATTTTTTAAAACATTTAAATATTTCAACACGTTTTGTAGCTCGGGGTTTTATTTATGTAAGGAGTTCACGTTTTTCCACAGTTTTGCTGTTATATGCAGGGAACGCAACCTACAACCATGGTGTATTTTATTTACCTCATATTTTGCCTCAATGTATCTATATTTTTAATAAAATATCTATTTTTTGTCTTTCCTAAATTAGAAGCGCATACTGTGTAAATCTTGTTAGGAGTGAGTAACTGTTTTTAAAATGTATACTATTAAAAGCTTCACTTCATATCAGCTCTATGTGCAAAATAACTACTGAAAACTTTGTAAATAATTATTATTCTAAATTAAATGCTTTTTTAATAAATGATTTCATTTTTTTCTCTAGTATATAGTTTTTAATAGCAAATACTCCTAAAATGGTTAATTTCCGCGACATTTTCAAAATCTAATATCCTTTTTACTCAAAAAAATTGTAGAGTAGATATTTTTCTAGAAAATAAGCGCAAAAAAAATTGGAGACTTTAGACATATACTTAGTATTACAGGTGGTATCCTAGCGCATGTTACAGCAAATCTGTAAAAAAAATTCAGTTCCTCGTCCCAAAAAAACCCGGCTGAAAATAGTTCATAAAATATTTTAAAAAAAATCGAAAATTTGATATGTCGTAGTTGTTATTAATTTTTTGATTATTATTGAGTGGGAGATCGCACTATTTCTACATAATCTGCTGTTACTATGTGGCTCCTAAGTCTTGGGACATTACATTAAGAAATTTAAATCTGGTTCACATTTAAACTCTCTACCAGTACTGAGCTAAAATTTTATTTTGGGCAAATAACTCGTAAATATATCCAAAATTAATTTAATTATTTAATAATGCAATATTACGTTATTAAAACTGACAACATCAAAAATACACATATGATGTAAATTAATTTATCCCACATACAACGTGATATATTAATTATTATTCAGGTTAAACTTTAACAATGGTTAATAATTCCGAGCGATATTTTTTGTGTTACCGTCGATACAACGGTGCTGAATAATATAAAACCAAAATCACATAATTATATTAAAATAATTAGTTTTAATTCACAAACTGCTCAAAATTGCTGAAATGGTCTGTTATGCAAAATGTTAATACAATAAGGAGTATTATTTTTGCGGAATTCGAAAAAACTTGGGTAAAATCCACTGGCAAGATAACTTTAGTATTCAGTAAATACCGTCATACTTGCCCAAAATATCACGTCATCAATATATATTATTTTAAAAATTCGCCCAATTTCTTGTTTCAAATTTTGCTTCTTCCTGAAAGTTAAATTCAAAAATCAGTAGAGTATGCCTAAATTATCTATAAAAGCCACGTAAAGAGGATCTAACCTTAAAAAATCTAGCAGCGAAATGTGTAAGGACTAGGCTAAATAGACTGTGAGGGTATTATTTGTAGCTCCTTTATCACAAAGACTATGTTAGAGATATAAGGTATGGGCCACGAAACAAGAGAGTTAGTTATGGTATAGTCTAGAGATTTTTAAGTTAATATGGATACCACGATTTTAAAATTAGGCTGGTTGAATAATTAAATGAGGAGCATAAAAGAAGACATGAATTTGTTCATAAGAGGAAGTCTTAATGAAGGTCCAAATTATTTCAATAAAATTTTGTGGCCCGATCAGACACTTATAATAGGAAGAACTGTCACACAAGTTCTTGAGTCAATTGCTTTCCAAGGACGTTTCTCAATACAAGCATAAGGTCTCTGGTTTGGTTTTTATCCATGGGTTAAGATATCTGGAACTTTTGTAAAAATGAAATTAACATTTTTTCAAACACGGCAAATAATAATTTGGCGACAAGCAAACAAGACGGAGCATCTTTTCGTAATATTTTGGCATTAAAAGACTTTCTTCATAATAATTACCAAATATTGATGGGTAGATATGGAACAAGCACTTAACCCTCGAACTCCCCAGATTTAGAGCCCATGAGCGATTAACTATTTGAAGGATGCAGTCTATAGAGAAAAAATTGACAATATTAAAGAAATTAAAAAAAAATGACGAAGAAAGAAAAATGAAGATAAGAACGAAGCAAATATAAATGCCCTGGAAGGACAGAAATAATGTATTTACGTGAAATGTGATGAGGTTAATGGGCGACATGCAGATCGTTTAATTTAGACTAGACATTAAACATTTAATTTATTTTCTTGTTTATGATTGATTATAAGCTTTGATTACCTAGTATGTTATTTACAAAATCAGCAAAATGAATTTAAAAACCTTATATTGTATCTTATTTTGTAGGCCCTAATTAAAGGAAAATTCTTTATAAAATCAATCCAAAGACAACAAATTTTCCTCTCGGCTCGCCGTCCGGCAATCCGCTCTCCAATAATCACCTACTCCCCCAAACGCAACCCGCAATCCAGCCCCTCCGCCTCCCGTCAACACTGTCTAACCGACGCGACGTTACATTTCACAACAAGTCATACCGACCGTCAAGCAGCACTGGATCAATTATTCTATAATAATAGTACAGAAAAGAAAGATGTATTTATTGTCAATAGCATTACCTAAGAGTTGTAATACTAAATTGTGAAAACCCGAAAAACCAGAAATATTATGCAAAAAGTCTTAAAAATGAGTGAGAAAAATAAATAAACTAAATTACCTATATATAAAATTTACTTTCTTAAATACAGCATAAAGAGCAAAGTCAAGGCAGGTAGTGCTTAAACAATAATAGTATAGGCATGGCAAAAATACACCCTTCAAAACATTATTTAAAAGAGAAAATGTTCAAACAAGGCATATTAGCTAAATATAAGATTTTTTTCGGTCAGTCGGCAGTTATGAGATAAACCCACCATTTAACCAAATACCAGAAGTAATTGTATCATTCACACTTTTATAAATACGAATACCTAAATAGAGGGCAATGTAAGTATGCATACAGGAGACCTACTTAGCCATAATAGAAAAGCTGTTAGAATGATGGTAGGTCTGCTAGCTGGTTATTGTTGTTATAGGGTTAGAAGGGCTAGAAGTTGAAACAATATGCAGATTTTGCCAGCAAGAAGAGGAGACGGCAACTCACGCCATGTGCCACTGCAAAGGTATCAGGAGATTGAATTTAAACTCATGGGTATAACCAATGCAGAAATCTACAAGCTACACTCAAAAGCCGTTATCAAAGCTACTGAGACTAACTGTAGCTATATAACTAGACAACGTGCCCTAATTACACCAGCATAGATTTTAAAGTTCACAGTGTATATGCCTCTGGCCTATCAATGGATATTTTATCATCTATGGGCATTTGTATTCTTTTAAGTTTATGGTGATTTTGCCGAAAATGCACAGAGCAAAATACAGTTGTCTTTATGGACGGAAAACCTCCCATCGTGTTAAAGATGTCACGACAGACGGCAAGAGCGCAATCGCTCGTTGCACATCTGGAAACACCTAGGACATCACTATACAAGGACCTTTTTATCTGGCGCACTGCATCGCTATGGAACTCACTCCCAGGATATCTGTTTTACCCAAATTGCAACCTACAGCTATTCAAGAACCGTGTCAATCAAAATCTTCGCACACACACTGCGCGTCGAGTGCCATAGGATCTCCTTATAGTGTGTGTATCATTGGCATAAGAAATAAAAGGACCATGTCGTTTTCACCCTTCTTGAACTCTGTCGTTTGTGTGGGTTTCAAACACATTAAAACCAAACTTTAAATAAAATTAATTTTATGAACTTAAACATATGGCAAGTAATCTTATCTAACTGCACAGATGTTCACTAATCCTATATCCAAGAAACATATTAATAACTCCATAGTTAAATATTATTGATGAATCACTAGCTCTACATTTTGTCAGATAAATTAAATGACACCATTTATTGTAGGATTTTTAGCAAAAACTGTCCTCCAAGCTACCAGGTGGAAGCACAAATTAATGTAATTTGTAAGTAAATCGAAAATGGAAAGTTTAACAAAGTTTGTTCATTATATCATTACATTAAAATAGTCATAAATAATCATCTCCTACATGATGGAAGTGAATGTTTGAATTTTGTTGAAACTATGGCGTTTTTAAAATATTCCTATATGAAACACTGTGGTATTGTAAGTTTCTTATCTAAAATTTATTTTTTCCGACAAAAAATAAATCCCTTTCAAGTCTGTTTCTTATAGCGCTATAATGGTACGTAATAACACGCTTGCAGATAAAACACTTGACTATTTTGTAGTGGTTTATTTGTCAGTGTTCTATGATCTATAATATGCCTACGGTTTTGAGAAGCAACATCTCCATAACATTTGAAATGCAAAAACCTAATGATATAAAAGCCCAGTTACTGCTTATCTTGAGAACCTACTCTAGGTATATCGACAGTATCAATGACAGTGAGTTACATCAAATGATTGAAAGCCAACCCTTTTACAACTTTAATAGAATTTTAGCTTAAAGGGTGTATTCCCAATTAGATCGACACCTCGCAAAATTCATCGTTGGGAAATTGATTTATTAATTCGTTCGAGATAAATTTGGTCGTCTGTATATACCACTTTTCAGTCAACGATTTTCTAAAGTCATTACAGGTTAGCGTTATGCAAGTTTCAATATTTTGTATTTCAACTTTAAAATATATTATCAACCAGAATAAAAATTAATAAGCTTTCAAGCGATTGTACCATTTTTAGAAAATTAACTATATTACTTCCTATAATGTGTCCAATATCCTAAAAACTAGAGTCGAGCTACAACGGTATCTAGTTATCTAGCCTTCAAGAGGCAAATCGTGCAACTTTGTGCAAAAGTCTTCTTCGGAGTTTGATCTTCATCATCATTTTTTTTAAGGCGTTTTGTCGAATTCCGAGGTGATATTTCCACAAATTTGTTTTAATTAAATGAAATTAAACTAGTGTTTTATACTAGTAGCAGTGATCAGTGAATATAAACATATTGCCTGGCATTTATGCAGGTTGCAATACCAGATAAATCTTCGACAAATATATCAACCAAATTTTCATATGTTTAAGTTTCCGAAATTGAAAAAATCCAAGCATAAGGTTGAATTCGTCAAAGTTTATATAATAATAATACATTATTTACATATTGCCTAGCGGATGTTTTGACGGTTAACAGATATTTATGATACAAGTTCGTAGACATATATTTTGGAACGGGTGCAGCCGAGGTTTAAAACAGCATAACCAAAATGAGACTTTATAAACCAATGACATACAGTGTTTATCATTGTATGATATCATTTTTATTTTCTTAATAATCTATGAAAATCGTGACAAGTTTACCATCTTCAAGGGCGATGGGTGGCATTTTTGGATATTCAGTAAAGTGGCGCTTGTGTTCAAAAATTCTACTCTACGCCTTAAAAAGAGTGCATTACAGTGATACAAAAATATATTTATGAGAATTTAGATAAATCTAAGATATCCAAAAAATATTTATCATCTTGCTGTATTTATTTCTTTTATCAGGGGATCTTACCTTGAAAAGCTCCATCCTGAATATCTGCAATCTCACAGTCACTGAGCTCGAGCGTGTTAAGATACGACAGATGATTGAAAGCCAACCTCTTAACGTCCTTAATGGGATTTGAGCTTAGTGTAAGTTTCATTAAAGACGGGCAATTCGAAAACGCCATCGTCGGAATACTTTCCAGAAAGTTATTCGATAGATCCATCTCCACCAAATTTGTCAATCCTTTGAATGTATCTTTGTGAATGGTTTTAATCCGACACTTTGATAAATATAGCCTCTGTAAATTTGCCAACTGTTTCTTGACAAACAGTTCCTTCGTAAGTTTTCCCAAGTTGTTTTCAGAAAAATCTAAAACCTGTGTTTCCGGGTCTATAGTGTCGGGAATTTCGGTCAAACTTTTGCTCGAACATTCTGCAGTTCGCTTTCCGTTTTTCCACTTACATGTGCATGAGACCGAACACGCTGAAACTTCATTGAGAACATGTAGGATCATAATGGAACACAGGTGCCGAAACGAGATCTGCATCTTGCCTATTCAGGGAATTGAGGTCAGTTGGCAATGCAAACTACTGTTTCATGTTGTTATTTTGGTTCGATATTGTCGTCGCTCGAACTTTATCTGTAACAAGGAGAAATGTAATCAACTCAGGTGGCCAGCTCATATAGTTCAAATAGAAATTATGATATAGTTATGTCATCTTATTCGAATCACTGTGAATTATTATGAATATGCGCAATGACACCCAAAAAGTAGTGTAGGCTGATATCCGTGAATGAATGATGAAAGTCACACAACACCGAAACTGTAATGCGTCAGAAGCCGAAACAATCTCAAAATTAATTTGTCGCTGGCGTCATTAATAGGTTATGAGTCTGCATTTCCCTAAGGTATAATCCGTTAATAATGCAGATTGTTTAATTTGATATTTACTCAAAACATAAGCATGCCCTCGGAATAACTTATGAACGTTTTGGCTGCTTCGAAGCACGCATTTTATTTTATGGGTGATTTTTTAGGCAAATTTTATCAGTTCCTCAGTAATTTTGATCGTCTTTTACGAGTATATTATGCAGATAGGATGCTGGGAAACTTATGCGCTACAAAACTATTTTTCAGGTTTGGGTTAACCTAAAATAGAATAAATCATTAAATTGGATTTGTATTCGTCAATAGGGGTCCAATTTAATTATTTATTCTATTTTAGGTTGATATATAAATGCTATGATCAAAACTTGAACAAAATTTTATAATTAGGATCTACCTTTCCATTGTCCTCAAGACATTAAAATTACTATAAAGTATTGCGCTTTTCTAATGAGAATTGCGTTGTGAACTACTCGCGCAATAAAAACAAAGATAATACCCATCCATATTCAACACCTTGTCAAAGTGTAAGCATACAATTTAAACGGTATTTATAATTGGTCATTGATTAAATGATGAGTCATTAATTAGATAGATTGGTTTTATCTGCCTGTGATTACATATTAAACAAAATCATGGTGACTATTCTTAGACAACTGTCATAGTTATCACCAAGTAAAACAGACATATCAGTTAAGTTTTATCCCAACTGATATGTTTGTTGTATCGGGTGATAGCCATGACCAATCTTAAGAGGCGTAACAATTAGATGATTATTAATATGCATATATGCTTACATATCATTTGTCAAGCTACCACATTTCCATACATGATGCTAAATCAACACCCAGGTTATGAGATGGTACAGAACTAAATCAATTAAATATCTTATATATGGTGCCGAGACCACACTTGAATGTAGATTAACCAAACTTGGGGTAAATGGTATAAATAAGTACATAAGTTGTAACGAAAAAGAAAAAGAATATTAAAAGATGAACTAGTTGAAATATTATAATAATTGAATAATAAATATTGTTATACCGTCAAACGGGATGAAATTGATTCCATGTGGGAACTTTGATAACGGGTAAAAAATTTAAATATCCCGCAATTATAATCGGCCATCATTCACGCCATGTTCAGTCGAATCAGTGAAGTTCCAGCATTATTGTATCACGTCAACATGCCGGTAGTATTTTTCTAAATATTATATAATAATACTTCAAACTGGTGTGGTGCAAAATTATATTATATTATTTCATGAGTTTTTGCAAATTTTATTAAAATATCAGTTATTTACGATGAGATGCTTTCTACTTAACCTCACTTCATGTAAAATAATTCGGTATAAAAATTATTAGTTGATACATCATGAGGGGTCACTTTTATAACATTTTCGGGGGTGAGGTTGATAGATATCACAGTCGCCCCACAGTTTATGAATAACAATGTATCCAGGATTTCCCGTTGTTTGCTTTGATCTAGACTAGTTTTAATTCTAATTTTAGCTCAGCTTCAATTGCGATACATATAAAAAATCTGTAATGGGCCGTGTCTGTAAACGTAATATTGGCTGCAGAAGTTATAAGAACTACAGCGATATAGATACTGAGAAAGCGTTAGAAAAGATAGTTGGTGTATACTCTTCCATTAACAGCCCATCCAAGGAATTCAAGGTTCCCTACGGAACCTTAATTAATAAATACAACGGCATCCATGTGAAGCCACAGAGAGTATGTAGAGACTGAAGTTTTCTGCTAAGTATAGAAGATCGACAAACTGTTGCAACATTGCTCTTATATAGGCAAGGACGACAAGTTACCGGTTTTAAAAATAATATTCCCTGTCGATTCTGGGTTTATTCACTTATTAAAAGATGTCAGGCTGCTCAGACAAAGCTTAGCATTTAATAAAAAAAGGGTGCGTGCTCGTGCTTCTTCTGAAGTAATCCGACAATATTTTGAAAATATGCAAGTTAGCACTGATAAAATGTATCAGTCAAATAATTTGTTAAATTACGATTTAACAAACATGACTGACGATCCCGATGAAAAGAATTGGCTATATCGCAGGGGTAATAAATACCGTGAAAATTTTATAAACCTTTCAAAATCAAAGGACATTCTTGTTGTGAGGATCGTTGTGGCAGCTCTGGATCCAGATACGACAGAACGAAAAGTGATTGAATGGATGTCAGCTGCTTTAATGACTGGCCTAATAGCACGTTTTATTAGCGCGTGGCCTACGCTAATAATTTGCTAGGAGAGAGAGTTTTGATTGGTGAAAATTTGTCGTCACACTTTACTGATGAAGTTTTACTGCATTGCCTTTCTATGCCTCCATCCGACTTTGACTTACCCGACCAACCCAAACAACTAACCCAACCAACTCGATGCTACCTTTTTAAGGCCCATAGATACTGCAGGGAGCGTAGTATTGTTGAAATGGAAAATGTGGATTTTACAATCAACTAATCAATCTTCTTTAAAAAAAAATAAAAATTTCCAGTTACAACAGATTACTTTAAAAAATTAATTTCTCGGGAACTTACTAACCCCGTACAATTAACCACGATTAAGATCTGGCCTCGGGGTGCAAATAGCACAACTGCAAGTTAAGTGACCCTATCGAAGCTGAAAATCTTAAGAAGAAACAAATCTGTCCCAGTTGTCACGGACGAAAAATTAAAAAATGAAAATGATTGGTAAATGAAATTAAATCAGTAAAAAGCTCGGGCACTTTGTCAAGCCTCGAATTGACTTTGACGAAATGACAAGAAAAATATCATATCTTCTAATTCCTGGTCCGTTAGGTTAGTGTAATATATAGGTGTTATTAGGTAAATAATTGATGCGGTTTGGAGGTGCTATATATCTAAAATTTGTTTATAGATTTAGTTAATTTTTAGGTGTTTCTTATCAGCTTCAGTTATTAGCAAAAGCAACCTGGTGTTATTAAAATTAACAGAAGCTGAAACAACGCATTCATCTTTATCTATTTTCAATAGAGTTTTTTCTTCTATATTTTGATAAAAATATGGGATCAAAAATTGTACAAGAAATAAACCCATGCAAACAACAACAAAAAAATAAAGAACTAAATTTTACGTGAGATGAACTACTCGTTCTATTTTGAGCAATTAATTGATAATTAAGCATTTATTAACCATTTTCATCTTAGATTTTCCGTTATTGACAACGGGGGCAGATTCGAAACATTTTCCAGTTTTTTTAGATTTTTCAGCTTCATTAGGGTCACTAAACTAGCATTTGTGCTGTTTACACCCTGGGGCCAGAGTCGAGACGGCCTTATTCAAAAAGCCTATAACTGAGGTGGTGTAATAGGCAACAATTTGTCTGATAAAAATGAGAATGTTGTTATTGATCGTATTGACAGACTATATAAAATTCGTCATCTAATACATTCATTGAATCAAATTTTTTTAAATCACCGAGGATTGAAATGAAAACATGATTCCTTGTTACGGAAAACATAGTGCATATATGATTTCTTTTGAAATTTACACATGGCCGACTAACTCAGAAAAGCGTTTTGGACTTGGTGGAGATGTAGTAATTTCTATGCTAGAAAAATCACAAGTTCCCCCCAATAATGGACACAAAGCTTTTTTTTGACTTTTTTGATAAATGTTTTACAAGCCTAGATTTATTGAACCGCCTATCCGAACATAATTTTTGCGCTAGCGGAGTAATTAGAGAAAATCTGACGGAAAATTGCCCGTTTTCTGAAAGCAGCTGTTGGAAACCAAAACCAGTTTTAACTTTATTTACTGGAAAGACGTTACCTTTGTTTAGTGGATGGATAATAAGTGGTGACACTGAGTACAAACTTTGAAAACAATGACATTGTTACGATTTCTAGGTGATTTAAGAAATATTAAACCCAAAGGCATATTCCACAACCAAAAATTATTGCAATTTATAATAAACATATACGAGGAGTCGACAAAATCCTAAACGAGTCCTATTACATCAGGGGTGCCCTATGGTAGTAATCTTCGCCCCATGATTTTTATAATTTTTATATATGAGTGCACAACTCATTCATCAAGTTTACTGTTTGCCTATGACTTCAAGATCTTTAAGACAATTTCCTCTCAGCAGGATAGTATGCTTCTGCAGCAGGACCTAATCCGTGACGGACTGGTTCTTACAAAATAAGAGAACAGTTAATGTCGACAACTGCTCTGTTACAACTTACACTAGAAAAATAAATATTAGCTGCTCTTCATGCTTTTTAAATGGCACAGAATTACACCGAGTAAGTGAAGTTAGGGATCTTGGTACGCTACTCCAATCTAATTTCAGGTTTAATAAACACTCTGATTCTATAGTCAAGCGTTTAGAGTACTTGGTTTTGTTATTAGGAACGCTGTGCTCTTTAGAGACCTGGATAACATTGTATGGCTTTATAATACCTTGATGAGACCATTAATGTGATATGCATCTGTTGTTTGGGCGCCCAGAGCCTTTTCAAATGGCAATTTAACTGAGATGATACAAAATAGATTTTCTAGGTATCTATATGTAGGAAAATTTAATGCATATCCTTGTATGGTCCCTTCCCGGGGCATGCTGGAGAGGTGGTTTGTTTAGCTACATTGGATGACAGACCGAAAATTCATATGGTCCTATTTATTTACTATATATTGAATTTTTTTTTTAGTTTTTGCTTGCTCTCTGTTGTCTATTTATGTGCTTTATTAAGGAAAATTGTCATAAAACACTTTTTAGACTTCATAATATACTAACCGACTAAAGATCATAATTGCACTGCAGTGTCACGTGGCAAATCTGTTTGAGATATGTGTTAATCTATGCGTTGTCTTGTCAAGCTTGTCGACAGAGACATGTTTGTCATACCATCAAAGCGTGGTTTCCACGTCTGGCTTTAATTTGTTAAATGTTTAAATTATGTGAACCTTTCTTATAATGTAGAGTGTTTTTTAAATTTTGATGTGACCGTTGTCGTTTTGATGTTGTTTGTGCCTCTTGTGGATATCTTTTGTTCCAACTGACAAGTAACACTGATGATGGCTAAGGCCGAAAGCGCTCTGTTACGCTGATTAGACGTCCTTTTTGGATTAAAATTTTTGCATGGAATACAAAAGTTTTTCATTTAGTAATTTATTAATGTCTGACTTTTATAATACACAGTTGCAAATTAATAATTACTTGCTATCTGGGCTTTGCACCCTACGATTTCCGATACGATTCGTAATTTATTCATACTTATCTGTTATTAATGTTTTCATATTCACAATTATCTACTTTTTAGTGCTTAATACTGACTTGTTATAAAAGAAATATTTTTTATATAATATCTGCCCGGATGGAGCAGTTCGTCAATGCCCTGAAAAGTATTCTGCTATATTAAAGTAGTTATTTTTCTACAGCCGCGCCCAAAATAACTAATTACTAAATCAAATGAAATCGCAAAATCGACGAATGCCGTGGATCCTTATTTTGCGCTCTAGCGCGAACATGGAAAGGAAAATTCTCACTTTTTCCGTCGAGTGTGCTATGAATGTTCGTGGAAACCAAAGATAAATAAATGACAGTCGTGCGTTTATTACAGTTTGTTGCTGGCACTCCTGTTCTAAATATGCCCGAAGCCCGAATATGATATGTCAAACTGACAGTCATTTGCAAATTTCAGAATAAGTATAGAGAAAAATGTGCATTTAATTTTAAAAAATGCGGCTGTAGAAAAAGTTCTGTGTGTTTTTCGAGCGCAAAGTAAGATTGCCGTTTTCGAAAGATTACTAACATTAGTAACATCCTTTCTCAAGCGGCAATCCGTTACTTTGCGCTCTAAATACACAAATAACTATTGCGTATTTAGAGTGCACAATCTAATGTAAAAAATTACTTTTAGCAGATTACGCAACTTTAATTTACCAAAATATACCACATAAATACATATTACCTTAAGTTTCGTTCGTTTTCACTATTTATAACATTAGTGGTGGTTGTAAAAACTGCATTCGATTCGTCTCTCAATCCCCGATCTAACGCTGTTAGTTTCAATTAGTATCAACTCATTTTAGTCATTTGAGTCGGTTCCAATACGTTATAATCAATTTTAATAGATTTGGTTAGGTTTGGTTAGTCGTCTAATCAATTTTCAGTTAGTTTCTCTTAATCGCAGCTTTTTTTACTTATTTGAACCGGTTCCGTTACGTTATAATCAATTTTAACTTTCTGATAGTTTTCCTTAGTCTTAACTTATGTTAGTCATTTGAACCGGTTCCGATACGTTTTAATTAATTTTAATGGATTTGGTTAGTTTGGGTTAGCCGCTCAATCAACTTTCGGTTAGTTTCACTTAGTCTCAAATTATTTTATTTTCATTCATTTGAGTGGATTCCGATCCGTTATTATCCATTTTAATAGATTTGGTTAGTCGTCTAATCAACTTTCGGTTAATTTCACATAGTATCAGCTTATTTTAGTCATTTGAACCGGTTATGATTCATTAAAATCAATTTTAATGGATTAGGTTACTTATGGTTAGTCGTCGAATCAACTTTCGGTTAGTTCCACTTAGTCTCCACTTATTTTAATCATTTGAACCGGTTCCGATAAGATAATAAATTTTAATGGATTTGGTTAGTTTGGGTTAGTCGTCCAATCAACTATCGGTTAGTTTCAGTTAGTCTCAACTTATTTTCCTTATTTACGCCGGTTGCGATACACTATAATAAATTTTAATATATTTGTTTAGATTTGGTTAATCGTCCAATCACCTTTCGGTTAGTTTCACTTAGTTTCAACTTATTTTAGTCATCCGACGCGTTATAATTAATTTTAATAGATTTGGTTATTTTTGGCTACTCGTCCAATCAAGTTTCGGTTAGTTTCACTCAATCTCAACTTACTTTAGTCATTTGAACCGTTTCCGATACGTTATAAACAATTTTAATAGATTGGGCTGGATTAGTTAGTCGTCAATTCAAATTTCGGCTAGTTTCGCTAAATATCAACTTATTTTAGTCATTTAAACCGGTTACGATACGTTACCATCAATTTTAATAGATTTGGTTATTCTTGGTTAATCGTCGAATAAACTTTCGCTTAGTTTCACTTAGTCTCAACTTATTTTACTTATTTGGGCTGGATCCGATACATTTAAATTTTAATAGATTTTGTTAGTTTTGGATAGACTGCTAATTTACTTTTGGTAAGATTCACTTAATATCAACTTATTTAAGTCATTTGAACCGGTTACGATACGTTATAATCAATTTTAATAGATTTGGTTAGTCTTGGTTAATCGTCGAATCTACTTTCGGGTAGTTTCACTTAGCCCAAACTTATTTCAGTCATTTGAGTCATTATAATCAATTTTAATAAATTTGGTTAGTATTGGCTAATCGTCGAATTAACTTCCAGTTAGTTTCGCTTTGTCTCAACTTATTTTATTTATTTGAGCCGGTTCCGATACGTTATAATCAGTTTTAAAAGATTTGGTTAGTTTTGGTAAGTCGCCTAATCAACTTTCGGATAGTTTTACTTAGTCTCAACTTATTTTAGTTATTTGAGTCGGTTCCGATACGTTATAATCAATTTTAATAGATTTGGTTAGTCGTCTAATCAACTTTCGGATAGATTCTCTTAGTCTCAACTTATTTTACTTATTTGAGCTGGTTCTGGTACGTTATAATTAATTTTAGTAGAATTGGTTAGTTTTGGTTAATTGTCTAATCAGCTTTCGGTTAGTTTCACTTAGTCTCAACTTATTTCAGTCATTTGAGTTGGTTTCGACACGTTATAATGAAGTTTAATGAATTTGGTTACTTTTGGTTAGTCGTCTAATCAATTTCCGGTTCGTTTCACTTAGTCTCTACTTATTTTAGTCATTTCAGTCGGTTTCGATACGTTATAATCAATTTTAATAGATTTGGTTAGTTTGGGTTAGTCGTCTAATCATCTTTTGGTTAGTTTCTCTTAGTCTCAACTTATTTCACTTATTTGAGCTGGTTCTGATACGTTATAATCAATTTTAATAGATTTGGTTAATTTTGGTTTGTCGTCTAATCAACTGGCGATTAGTTTCCCCTTCCTAGATCTGTGTTTAGTTTAACTCAGTCTAAACCTATTTTAGTCATTTGAGTCGGTTCCGATACCTTATAATCAAGTTTTATAAATTTGGTTAATTTTGGTTAGTTGTCTAATCAACTTCCGGTTAGTTTCACTTAGTCTCAAGTTATTTTCCTTATTTGAGCGGGTTCCGATACGTTATAATCAGTTCTGCATAAACCGTGTCGTGACGTTTACTAAAATTCTCCGTGTCGTGGTGCGACCTTGGAAACTCACTGTCAAGAAACCAAAGTATTCACGTGAACCGGCTCCGATACGTTATAGTCAAATATAATATTTCTGGTTAGTTTTCGTTTGTCGCCAAAATTCGGTTCGTTTTGGTTAGTTTGAACTTACTTAAATTTGTGTAACCTATTTCGATACATTTTAGCCCGTTTTGGTGCTTTTGGTTACTTTTGCTTTGTCATTCTATCAACTTTCCGATATGTTATAACCAATTTTAATGTTTTTGGTTAATTTTGGTTAGTCGCCAAAATTCGGTTAATTTGTGCTATTTTTAACTTACTATAATATTTTTAATCTGTTTCAATACGTTTTAGCCATATTTGGTGCTTTTGGTTAGTTTAGGTTAGATTGGGTTTGATAGTTGTCGTGGGTAGTCGTTCAATCAATATTCAGTTAATTTCAGTTAGTTTTAATTTTAGTCATTTCAATCGGCGCCGCTACGTTATAATCGAATTTAATGCTTTTGGATAGTTTTGGTTAGTCGCCAAAATTCGGTTCGTTTTGGTTAGTTTTAACTTACTTTAATATTTTTAATCTGTTCCGATACGTTTTAGCCTTTTTTGGAGCTTTTGGTTACTTTCGGTTAGTCGTTGAATCAACTTTCGATTAGTTTCAGTTAGTTCCAATTTATTTTAGTAATTTGAACCGGATCCGATGGGTTATAACCAATTTTAAGTTTTATGGTCAATTTTGGTTATTCGCCAAATTTCGGTTACTTTGATTTAGTTTTAACTTACTTTTATTTATTTAATTTGTTCCGATTCATTTTGCTTTTGGTTACTTTTAGTTAGTTTGGGTTAATCGTTCAATCAACTTTCGGTTAGTTTCAGTTAGTCTTACTTTATTTTTGTCATTTGAACCGATTACGTCCTCAGAAACAGACTAACACGATCTCTCACGTATATTACGTGATATGCCAAATGTAGCATGCACTTTTTCGTGATTTGATACCCCATAATAGGAAAACAATAGTATATTATTTTATATGGAGGAAAAGTGATACTTTTCATGGCGCGCTCGTGTTTAACATCCGAACGGAGTGAGGCTGGTAATAGAGAGCAAGCCATGAAAAGTAACTTTTCCTCCAAATAAAATATGCTGTTTTTTCTTCGAACGTCGACAAATTAATGCAAAAACATCTCTTTTTAATAGTAATAATATCTAATTATTATTAAAGATAAATGGGTTCGCAAGGCGGCTTAGACCACGGTCGTAGGTGGCCTTGCTTAGACCGGTGTCGGTGAATATAATGTAACATAAAGCTGTCAGTGGACACTGTCAACAATAATTATTTTTTTAAGATTGCGTTTTAATTCCGTATTGAGAAGCAGTTATTGAGTAAGTTCGATTAAATAATAACCAATTTGTTCCTAAACTAGTGATTTTTAGAAATGCAGTCACAAATTGAGTGATAAATGCAAATTGTAGTTTAATAAATCTTGAGTTGTTGACGCTTATTTTGTTGTCTGTTTGTATTGTATCTATGTTGCTATGACAACACTTTTACCTCCGCCGGCGGAAAAGTGAAAAGTAAAGCTTCGGCGGAGGAAAAACGAAACTTCACGGCCGCCTACACAGTCGAGTAATGACGGATTTACTGACGTTTGAAGAAAAAAACATTTTCAATGTTAAAATATTTTTTTCTACGACTGCCCTGAAAATAGACAAAAACGCACTAACAACTGCTCTTGAAAACTGGACATTTGAAACATCGTGTGAAAAGTATACTTTGCACACGTAGTCTCCGTGTAATGACTCTACCAGGGGGCGCTATTTACGTCCCCTTGAATTACCAGTTGAGTCAGGTTCGTTCGTCCGAGGCCCAAATAATAGACTTTGAGTATACTAACTCTATGTATTGAGTATATCAATGAACAATGATACAATCTTGATAGCTAGGCTATTAATAATGATGATACGCAGCTACATTACATTACAACCTATGAACTCTAATCAGGTCAGCTGTATTTCCATCGTGTGCAATCGTATGCAGTTTATAAACGGTGTTATCATAATATTTAATAGTTAGTGTGCAAAGTATACTTTTCACATGCTTATTTGGGTATTTAGATTAAAGGGCTTCATCTCCGTTTTAGAGCTTCGCCCTCAGAGATCCCATTCCCAGATCTCTAAAAAAGGGGGCCCAATTTTAAAGATTCACCCCCAGGAGTCCCTTTTTGCAACACTGTAGCAAATGGGACTATCATACCAGGGGCCCCCTTTTAAGGCTTGGGGCCCAATTTTAGGGCTTCGTCCCCGGGGGCCCTGTTCCTAAATCTGTACAAAATTGGACTCTCGTACCATAGGCCCCATTTTAGGGCTTGGCCCCAAGGGGAGCCCCTTTTCCAAATGTGTCAAGAATGAGGCTCCCACACCGGGGGCTCCATTCAAAAGCTTCGCCCCCTCCCCCTAAGGGCCCCATTTCAGGGCTTTGGGCCTCAAGGAGCCCCAATTTAGGGCTTCACCCCCGGATGCTCCCTTTTCCGAATATGTAAAAAATGGGTCCCCCGAGGGAAGGCAAAGCCATAAGAGGAGACCGCCGCCGCCCGCGCCGGTGATATGAAAGAATAACTCAAAAAATTAAGGGCGAAACCCTAGAATGAGGGACGAAACCCTAAAAGGACGCCCCGGGTAGGGCGTTGTCCCAGCCCTGGCATCTCAATACCTACTCATCAACTAGTTACACAAATTGCTGTAGAAGTGTTTGTATGGTCTTTGTAAACTATAAATTTTAATTTAAAGACAAGATGCTTTATATATTATATTATAATAAATATTATAATATATCAATATTATTTGCAGTCGTAGAAAAAGTATAGTATGCAACGCGTGTGAAAATCACTTTTCACACGAGTGTGAAGTTTGATGGCATGAGCCGTAGGCGAGTGACATAAATCAGCACTTGTTGCACAATATACTATTATTTCATACTGTACTTTAATGTGCCATTTCCCGGACTCATTTGAGTCCGGGAAATGATACATTACATCACTACGCCGGTAAAGTAACTTTACCGGACTGGTATATTTTAACTAACACATGGTTATTTCTGAACGATTTTTATTACAATAAACAATAAGTTATAAATATTACAATAAACGTTACAATAAACTTACTTATACATGTTAAATGTAATACTGCAGTTTGAGTTATTTGAAATATTTACAGAGGCAGCATCAGATACAACTTGAGATTTACCTTTATTAACCAAAGATGATGAAACTTGATTCTGGTGGTGAAGAACTTGGACAAATGTTTCGCCGCCTTGGATCATTCGAGCCACTTTTGTTTTACTTTCCAAGGATTCCTCCACATATTCCTCTGCCACAGAACTGCTTTTCCTTCCACCGTGTCGCTTCAGTATGTTAACATCGGCTCCAGCGTTGGCTAAGAACGTTGCCGACGTTCTTCGAAAACAATGCCCTGTATACCTTTCAGGATGCTCTAATTTTAAAAACTCGGCAATTTTCCTAGGTGCTCCTCCTATTGAATGGATGCCCACTCGTTGACTCACACATCTACCTTGTCTATACCCAATGAAAAATGCCTTTTCTGGGATGTTTTTTGGGCGTAACCTGCGATATTGACGGAAGATCTTTAGCACATTTTCTTCGATTACAGTAAACACCCTTTTGATATAAGTTTTGGTGTGGTTGGCGTCGACAACTATTTGCGATCCTGTATCCTGAAGATCCTCATCATTCAAATTGTATAGCTCTTCTCTTCTACACCCCTCTGAGATGCCTAAAAGTGCCAGCCACAACCTGAAACAATACAAACTCTCCATAAATATCGTTTCTTTATATAATATAAACGACAAAAAATCACTCTTGATAAAAATTTTTGCTTGTCCAAAAAATAAGGACCCTGTATGGTATGTGAAATTTTCGCCTCGACAAATCTTATTTTCTGGAGAAGCAAAAATTGTTATCAAGAGTGACTCTTTGTCGTATCTTTAAATTATTGGGCCATTTGTCCTCTTGTCAACCACATCCGCGGACATACTGTATACTCGTGGCACTTTGACTTTGTTATTATTAAAATTATTTTATTTAAAAGTAAGTACAACAGAAAAAGCCTTACCTTTATTAATAGATATTTCTCTGTCGGTGCTTCGTTCATAAATCTATCGACTTCTTCCCTAGTTAGCACTTTAGACTGGTTTGGTTGATGACCGACAGACTCTTTTTAATGTAGAGCTGCTGGACTTTTTTGACTAAAAATAACCAATTACATTAGGAACCTACCGTTGATACTACCATAATTTTTCACTAAAGCTAATTACACAATTTTAGCATTAA
>MU182231.1:320896-343415 GCA_016904865.1 Pissodes strobi
TAGGTTCAATTTTTTTTAATTAATTGGGGAAAAAAATCATTGGGGTTTAATTATAAAAAAAACGTGTTGCAATCGAGTTTGCATTTTCCCATAATAGCAAACGGTTTTAAAATAAAGACAAAACAACTATTTTAATACAAAGTTTCATAAACTTTTAGCTTATAAGAATTAATATTTTCCAGAAAACAAATTAATAGGAAGGAGTTGACTGTCATTTGATACAAATTTATCATCTTGTATTATATTGAAGCTGATATATGCTCAATTCAAATCTACTAAAGCGTCTGATTGGAATTTTCATAAATTACGCTTGCCATGCGAAGACATGAAAACATGTCATATCATTTACGAAATTAATATAAATATCAGAAATATGGACTTAAGTAAACGTAAATCAGATTAGCCGATGTTAAAAATTATTATAAAGCCAGTTGGCTCTTTGACCATGGACAATATGGATAACTTGTAACCTATCTATTCCCATACACGAATCAACAGAGTGCGATGGACTACATCCAAATAGTCATGGGGATTTACGCTGAAAAAGCGACAAACTGGATACGTTAAAGAAAAATCGACGATGTTTCCGATCCAAATTAAAGTTTCATAAGAGTTCATTAGATTCTAACTTTCGGACAATGAGAGTATGCACTCTATATTAGGCCGATGGGTAGGTGTATCACTTTACAGAAAAACAGAGAAAACAGAAAAACAGTTTAGTGTACAAGAAAGAAGACAAATAACAACGACCATGAGCGAAATTCTGAAAATAACCAACTATCCAGACTAATACACAAGTTCTTACCATAAGCTATGCGCTGTGGTCACCGATCTACAATACGCGCAACATGGACAAAACGTGACACTTGCTGAAACTTCAATAAGAGTCATTATTACAATAGAGGCTTTTCATTAAGATACTAGCTATTAATACAATAACAATAATACCCGATCATTATGAAAGATTCTCGTGACCATGGTATTTAAAATGTATCAACTTTGACAGTTCATAGTTAGTACTATTAGTCATTGAGTGGAAGCTAAAAGGCTTTGCTGATAACCGCGGGGGCACTTGGAGCATACCCCAGATTACCCTTATATTGCCCCCGGCAGGTAGCACTCTCCTCAATTCCCATCAGGCTCATGTGTCTTATTATAAGGGGGTGCCCCATAATGACCTCTACTAAGATGCCCAGGGAGTGCCTATCTTGTTATGCTCTTTCTTTTCTTCTAATTGGCGCAAAACCTTCACTCCAGCTTAGAAGGAATTGAGTGTGAATAATTTGAAATTAAAAGAAAAATTTAAAGTTTGAGAATTTGAAATTAGAACTAAATTAATTTACGTGTGTCGGTACGTAGGCTAGAACGAGTTGTCGCCGAGCGTACAAATTAGGCCCTAGCTCAAATGTCAGAGAGTAGGGGTGGGTTTATTTGTTTAAGGCGCCACTAGCTTGTAGACGGCACAAACAAGAAATACATCAAAGTTGAAATATGGAACTCGTTTAAGCTTAAGCTTCACGACAAAATAAAATAACAAATATAAGTTAGAAAATTAGATCAGATTTAAATGCCGAAATTTATCAGTATTAACCATAGGTAAATAAAGCATATACTCAAATATTAATCAAAAGCCAATTCAGGAATAAGCTAATACTCAAATATTAATCAAGATTAAATCCAGAGCGTTTCAATTATTGAGCGCAAGTAATAAAAAATCAGATACTTACTACTTCTTGCGACTTTCTCCTCTGGAACGTTACCACTTACGGGAAATTAAATAACTAAATGAAAACAGGTAAATGCGATAAATGTAAAGTTGGTTTATTACCAAAAATAAACGGTTGATTATAATCGTATTAAAAAGATAAAAAATTATGAGTTGAAATGTCAAGTAAATTGGAACAAAAACTACTAATAATCGTGGTACTTCGGTACTCTTGGCTTATGCCTGATAATGACGACTATAAAGTCGAAAGCGATTAACTAAAAGTCTGAGTCAACCTGTTGTTGACATATAGCTAAAGAAAAAAAACTTATTTTCGGTAATAACGTTATAAAAAAAAATAATTTGCGCAACCATCAAATAATCACCTATTATAAGAAAGGTTCAGTAACGCAAATAAATAATCACTTAAAGTCGCTAAAACCCAAATCATGATTTGTTTACACGAAGTTATACTACTAACTATTTATATATAGATATTGATTATAACACGTTGGTGACGGCCGCGTAATTAAAATAACTAGTATGACTAAGCGTTATTGAAACAATCAATCGATTAAAATTTTAAAGAATAAAATGTTTTAAATTAAATGCAAGTTCCAAGTCTAGGATAGCTTAGTTATGACGGAGTTGGTTTCCAAAAGTTAGTAAAAGAAAATAAGGCAATTGAACGAACAACGCAAAGTTCACTAGGCCGCAATATCAATATAGTAGCACTCTAAATACAGGTATCTAAAATTAATGACCGTGAAAAAAAAAAACAACTTATAACGTTATTGAATTTAGTTAATTGAAAGTTCAATGAGAGAAAACTAGCATGTTTTAGCTAAACACAATCGACCAGATATATTAAGATTCAGTCTAAAATTAGACTTGTTTTAAGTTAAACGCAATCAAGCAAACTTTTAAGTTAAAAAAAAACATGAGCCAAACAAAAGGTTTAACCTCCTCAAAAAGTTTACCTTTTTTTAATGAAGAGAAGTTAAAATTATCATCGTTAGGTAGAAAGGTAAAAATTAATGACTCGAAAGTCAACTAACCCGGTATACAATTATCAGTAATCCATATATGGTTATATATAAAAAAATTGATTTTTCACAGTTCGAAGGCAGCTGCTCCAGAAGAAACTGTTCCCTCACGGAACACGAGGAACTGCCGGCAGAAATCAGCTACTTCCTCAACCGAACCAGAAAGGAAGGAAGGGAGGGATGACTCTACGTGTAGTGGAAGATAGCCCAGTCAAGAAAGACGAGCCAAAGAATTGACTCTTAGTTAGGCGTAGTAGAACCCGTCAGTAGAAGTAAACCCGTCGGTAGAAATAAACCCATCGGTAAGAGTAAACCCGTCGGTAGGACCCTGTAAAAGGGTCTCGGTGGCCTACGCCAGAATCACTAGGCTGCAAGGGTGGACGAGCAGGTCTCTGTCGAAATCAGCATTAAAATCCCCCAAAAGGGCAGTTTCAGACACCAAACACTAAGCGTAAAGTCAAGACACAGATATGGTCTGAAATTTGAAAATAAAAGGCCCGGCTGGAGAATCCCTCAAAAGGTAAAATCAGGAAAAAATATTTCCAGCCGGTACCAAAACTGCCAATTTTCACGACAGGTTGACTAAAAGTCACGCCAGTAAATCGGAAACTCAAGGAGCAAGCCTACTAGAATCCCCACTTCGAAAATCTCGCTCTACCAATGAATACATGGCTTGACAAGTCACATGTTCCTCCTAATAATTCATCCCAGGGATTTAGATAATAGAAACCCGGGATTTCGATGTACTGGCATCTACCATGAAAAACTACTCGGAGTAACCAAAACGGCATTATCGTTAAACAACTCCATCTAATAAAATTTCCTAATTAATCCGAAGGTAATTAAGTAATTGCGCGCGATGCTCGACTCGATACCCAATCCAAAAACAGTATGCATTAAGGTTACCACCTATCATTTGCCGCGACGTCAAAGATTCACAGTAACGTAGCTATCCGGAACTGGATACGCTACAAACCACCGACTTTAATCTCGGGGTCCTTACGCGCCAAATTCAATCCGTCCAAAATTGATGTTTGTTTAGCGACGCAAATTTTAAACTCAACTGCTTCGCCCAGAGGTCTCGTCGGAACGATACGGAAGCTAGGAGGGTGTTTCGCTAATAGATATAAATGTGTCGAAACGCTAAATGGTGGCAGAAAGATCTAATGCTATTTTCGCTTCGATATACGATAGACAAATCGGCCCGTGACAATCTCTTGCCAAGAGCCGTTCCATCCTGGTTTTATCAGGTTTGGCGATGAAGTTCTTGGCCTGAAAGTTTCTCCACTCTCTTGAGAGGGTCTGCTATCTGATTGCTGTTCCTATTTAGACTTTAAAAAATCCTAAAAAGATCTCTGCATAGGATCCCAGAGCCGAGCCTGCCACCTAATTCCCTGCCATCCCGCTGTGGTCAGGCATCCATATCAGCTTCACACTCTTGCTCTATGCCACCCTCTTTAAGGCCAATTTAGAGTTAGACTTGGGTGCAGAAACTGCCCCGTGTATAGCTTGGCTATCAGAGCAAATTGTTATTTCTTCATAATTTCTGTTGCTCAATATTGCGCACACTTCTGCTTGATGTTGCGAGCGATCCCAGAGGGAAGTGTTTCCGGGTGTCGATGCCGGTAGTCTTTAAAAATACTATTAATAACAATTATAGGAATTAACCTTTCTTGGTCGATGTGTTCACTCCTTAGTTAGTAAAGACATGTGAATTAAATTTCCAGATACCGTCTTTTTGGCAATTTATATAAAAGAACTCAAATGGTCTGGAGAATGTGAGAACGCTAAATTCTGCATTTGCATTAACCCAGAAAGAAAAAATATCGTGTTAATCAAATCTTATAGGGCTGTTTTACTTCTTGCTTAAAAGATTTAAGAGAGATATAAACAATTAAAATATGACGTTCCATAATCTACAGAGTGAATTAAAAAGTAAATTAACTAAGAACATATCGCGAATTATAACACCTAAGCGGAAAAGAATTCTGGACTCTCGTTTTTTTATGATTTTTTCAAGAATATAGAAACAACAGCTTTAAACCAATTTCGAAAAACGTACAATCGCTTTCGACACTTCATCAAAATGCCAGAAATGACCATAAATATAACAAGGTTATTTAGTAAATTCAGCAGAATAAAAACAAATCAAAGGCTCAAATCAAGCCACTAAATACAACTGCCAGTAAAAGTTGCTGACAATGGTAGGAAATAATAACAAAAAGATCTATGTGAAAAAGTGCTGTCGACTCACTAACTGAATCAGGACATAAAAATATATCAAGTAATTTAGTTATTCGATATTTATCAGCTTTTCCTTATACTCATGTTAATGCTGCTATAAATTAATATCATTTTATGGTTGTAGATACGAATATTAATGAAAACTGTTTTACGCCTTGTTTATCGACATCAAAGCCGTTGCAGAAAATTGCCGTTCGGAAATTTGAATTTGGAAACGGCATAGACGATATTATGATGTAACGCTTTTACTTTGACTCTAATTTTTAAGTGCGATATATTCAGCGCAGAATTAAATCAAATAGAGAGAGAGGAGACTTAAGTTAAATTCTAAAATTAGTATCAAAAAATTTATGAAATATATACCACTACGAATTTGTAGGCCAGAATGAGCTATTTGCGAAGCATAATAATTAGTCCCTAAGCTCAATATGTCTGAGAGTAGAGGTGGGTTATTTGTATAAGGCACCACTAACTAAAAGACGACTTAAGAGTCCCTAAGTTGGTAAGTAGAACTCGTTTTGGCTTACGCTTCGTACAACGAAAGAAAATTGAGCAAGATAAATTATTATTCACTAACGACATAGATACCCCGAAATAGAAAATCGGGCGTCAAAATTGTGTTAAGAAAGTTGAATAGAATAATATGAATAACAAAGGTAGTCACTGTAGTCAGCCAAGGTAATCTGGAACAAATGCTATAAAAATGTATTAATAAATTGAGCGGACAATAAAATCAAAGGTAAATTAGTGAAGTCAAGATACAGGTAGTTCGTAGAACATAGTTTTCTGTGCCATAGAAAATTATTAGAAGGTATACGGGACATAAAGGGAAACTCCTCGGTTGTAGAGGGACGGGCTCGTCCTACTAAAAATGAGAACTTTTTCAAAACAACTTGCGCTATCCGGAAAAACTTAACTCCGGTCAGGCGAACCCTGCGAAAAATCAATATATCATAGTGTTCGCACAATATGGGACAAAAACATTAGCGATTCAGCAATTAAACTGAGGCATCAAGAGGGAAGAATCAGAAATATTAACTAATTACCTTTTAAACAATAATTTTAGGTTGACAAAACCCATATATTCCTGAAGGTACTGATGGGATAATTAAAATAAAAAAAAAATAATAGAATCAATCAATTTTACCTGTGTAATGGTCAGAGATAAAATATTAATTTCCAGAGATAATCAGAATCAACTTACTTGTAGAGGGTTTTAGAAATCCGCTGGCGATGAACTTGCCGCCTCAAAAGTTGGTCAAAGCTGGATTTCTGGCAAGCAGTACAGTGAGTAAGATCCCAACTAAGGAGTAGAGTTTAGATGTTACAGACAACTAAGCCAAAAAACAAGGCAAGTTATAGCCGAAAACTCCAAAGAACAGACTGGACGGTAAGTGAAAAAGGTAATGTAAACTTTTTCGTCGCAACCACACTATCTGTTCTAATGGAGGCCTTACCAAAAAGAGACGAATGCCAAGCATTATTTGCAATACTACCTATCGATTGACCCGAGAAAACACAGATTTGGGAACACCTGTTCAGCACAGCGACACTTCCCGTCGATTTCGGAAATAATCGTCCAAGACTTTGATATATCGAGTCCTGTTTTAATTAGTTGCATAACCTAGTCGCAAAAAAAACGATTATTCAACTCTACAATTATCTAAAACATTTTACGAGTACAACGCATCGCTTGACCCGCGCACTACCAACCTTTTCTGCTGACCACTCGACTTTCCGAATTATAGTGTCAACTAATATTAATTTTACACACGATCCCGAATAAGAAAACTGCAGCCACAGACGTCGAATTTTCCGATTTCGTACATTAAAGTAGAAGGTAGCAAATAGCGCCTGAATATAATAAAGTCGTTGATGTCTCGGGGTAAGCGATTCTGCCGAATTTTTAAACAAGCATTCATAACGTAATAAAAATTTTAGAGTATATTCTAAAATTTACAAATCATTGAATAAGAATAATATTCAAATATTGCTCGTCAAATGAAGGAATAAAAATACCAGGTGGTTAGTGCAATAAATGTAGGACGGGACTGTTATGGAACGGAAGCCCTTGGCGTGGGTAATCCGAAAAGTAAATGGTGTATTTGTAATTTGGTCATCTTACATAAGGTGAAGGGTATGCGCTGGTAAATAAGGCAGCTTCTTCTAATACAATGGTTTACTAATTAAACTTTAAAATTATTACACAAATTCTTGGTAATTCTATAATCAAAAATGAGACACGTAACCCGAGAATAACAACCGCAGAGAAGCGACAAAAGCCGCCGGCACCTTTGAAGTTGGAGAGCCAAGTTCAATTTGTCATATGTGACAGATGGCCGGTAATGAAGAGAAAAGAAATGCTATACACCGATAAAACATGTAATTAATTACATGTTTATTATTTACTTTATTGGAAATGTATTATAAATAGTAGTTATCTTTTAGGATTTAACGGTTTACTGATTTGTCGCGTTCAAACCTTTTTGAAGTGAATACTTCTTTGGTTTCATGAGGGTGATTTTTCAAGGTCGCATCACGACATGGTTTATGTTTTCGTCTCGCGTTACGAAGTTTTCGTATCGTTGATTGGACGACTAACCAAAATCCAAATCCCCACTATATTGAGGTTTGGAACCTTCGGCAACATGCACGAAAACGGAGTTTTATCCACAATACCGAAACAGAATTATTGCACTCGACGTGCGTTTCGCCAACCATATTAGCATCATCAGGAGATGATGAAAAGTTTTAGTTTTAATCATTTCCTGAGGATGCTAACATGGTTAGCGAAACGCGCGTCAAATCCCCAATCCCACCCAAATCTATTAAAATTGTTTATAGCGTATCTGAGTATCGGAACCGTCTCAAATAAGTAAAATAAGTTGAGACTAAGTGAAACTAACCCAAAGTTGACTCGACGACTAACCCAAACTAACCAAATCTATTAAAATTGATTATAACGTATCAAAACCGCTTCAAATGACTAAAATAAGTTGAGAATAAGTGAAACTAACCGAAAGTTGAATCGGTGAAACTAACCGAAAGTTGAATCGACGACTAACCCAAACTAACCAAATCTATTAAAATTGATTATAACGTATCGGAAACACTCTAAATGACTAAAATAAGTTGAGAATAAGTGACACTAACCAAAAGTTGAATCTACGACTAACCCAAATTAACCAAATCTATTAAAATTGATTATAACGTATCGGAACCGGTTCAAATGACTAAAATAAGTTGAGAATAAGTGAAACTAACCAAAAGTTGATTGGACGACTAACTCAAACTAACCAAGCCTTTTAAAATTGATTATAACGTATCGGAACCGGTCCAAATGACTAAAATAAGTCGAGACTAAGTGAAACAAACCGAAAGTTGACTCGACGACTAACCAACACTAACCCAATCTATTAAAATTGATTATAACGTATCGGAACCCGTTCAAATAAGTAAAATAAGTTAAGACTAAGTGAAACTAACCAAAAGTTGTTTAGACGACTAACCAAATCTATTAGAATTGATTACAACGTATCGGAACTGGCTCAAATAAGTAAAATAAGTTGAGACTCAATAAATAAGTATCCGCTTCTATCACGTGTACTGTGCTAGTCACGACTTTTTTTTAAAGTGAAACTTCTTTAGCGACGGTAGTCAGAAAAAATGTAACGCTTATCAAAGTGAAACGGGAATCAAAGTGAAACGCCACTTTAATTAAGCATGTTCCAGTATAGCTACAAATAAAATTATGTGCCTCACCTTTATAAGCACACAACTGAAGTGAAACTTCTGAAAGAGATATTGGTAATTGAGTTTTTATCTTCTTTAAGCTTTTTTTCTCAATTTTTGCCCCCGGTTTCGACCCTTTTATAATTTTTTTTTTCAACTTTTTTTCGCCGAAAACCGCGTTTCTCTTTTTTTCTTATTAGTTTTTTTTAATTAATTTTATAATACTTTTATTAACTGTCCGAACATTTTTTCCTTTTTTTATTTATTTATTTTTCTTATTTAGTTTTATAATGCTTTTATTAACTTTCCGAACATTTTTTTAGGTTTTTTCCAGTTTTTTCTCATTTTCAAAAAAAAATCCATAAGGAATTTTTTTTCTTCCCATTTTTGCCGTTTCTCTAAACCATAAAAATGTTGACCCCGTAAACCTTCTCGTTCTTCCGAAATTAATTATTTTAGTTTTTTCTTCTCCCCCCTCTCCTGGCCGAACCGGGAGGGGGTAAGGGGTATTTGCCCAGGACCCTCATTTTACCCCGGCTGAAAATTTCAGCCCTCTAGTTATATACTGGAACATGCTTAATTAAAGGGGGGTTTCACTTTGATAAACATTTAATTTTTTCTGACTTTACCCTCGCTAAAGAAGTCACTTCAATAATAATTAACACACAAACAAACCAAAGGAAACTGGCGTCCACGCAAAAATTTTATCGTCGACGCCTGTACTAAACAAATCTCGGACTAAACTAAACTGACAAGCACGTGGAGATGACAGTTGGCCGGTTTACCTCCCACTCCAAATTTTTGGTCGGATTTATGTTGTCGCTTCTCTGCGGTTGTTATTCTCGGACGTAACTTTCGCTTTCTAGTCTGAAAGCTGTCTGACAGCAGCATAGAAAATACATTACAGGGAGACAGCAGTACGATCTCGATTCGTTTCGGATAGCGTGGAGCGGTGGCGCTGTATTCAAATAATTTGAATTGATGGCAGTAATATTGCTTAGAGAAATAATGGCGTATAATTTTGAAAACTTAAAATAATATACACGTATGATCGTACATAAGGTGCTACTGAGTAGTAGAAATTTGCTTAATTCATGGTTTCATAAGTTGTCTCTACTCTCTATATCTCTTTCGAATTCGCTGCAAGGATCTCGTCTAATGTCAGAGCGAAAGAGGAAGCTGTAATAAGATAAATAAATGTTTTATACAAAGAAGTCTTGTATATATTGAGCTGCAAACTGAAAACGGGATGAACGACATTCAGTAATAGAACAGTGCGAAGTGGTTGCCTTGATGTCGAGGCTTATTAACTCTGACTAATCAATTAGATTTCAGTTTACTTACAAGCACTTATCTACCATCTCGCTAGGAATAATATCAATCTGGTAGCTCAATATTTATTTCAAAGTTAACTGTATGGATACAATGAATAATTAAATAAGTCGTATGCAAGCGTTATTTTAAAAATAGCACTGTTGCAATAAATCCAATTGATCATAAAGATGGAGGAATAAATAACATGTATACTCTATGTTTATTGAATAAAATAGCAGATGATAATGCATCAGGTTATGTATTAAAAAGACAACTATTAAAGATAAACAGGTGTGATTTCAACAAAACTATTAGACGGTTACAAAAAAAAATATGTGGCATTCAAAACGTTATAGTCACAAAAAAAACGAATATGAAGGCAATACTTAAAAATAGGTAACAAAAAAAGAATAAAAAATCAAAACAAATTTTAAACCTGTAAAAATATACACCGTGAGATATATAATTGAAGGGTGGAAAAGCTAGCGAGCCTAAGTACCAAAATAGTATATTAAGATACTAGTTTTAAAAGACCATATTTTTTCGCACGAGTACGAAATTAGGAAACGACACGCTTGCGGGGAGTTTGCTAACGTGCAAATGCGCTAAATGTGTTTTAAAACGTGTATTTTATACTATTTTTTCTATTTTGCAGGTTTTTTTTTAATGAAAACATTAATTTATTCTATTCTCGATCAGCACTTGAGCGGCCATCTTGTCATTTTTGACGTCTTTATTACTAGAAATCCCATTGAAAGCGGTGTCGAAATTTTTGCTAGTGGGCCTTGACATTGAACAATTTTGTTAAAATCATAGCAACCAGTCAACAAAATGCGTGTCGAAAAGAATCTCTTTTCGGCACGCATATGCGTATCGAAATGGAATCATTTTGAATGCAAAATAGAAAAACATCATTTTGCAGGAGAGCTAATTTAAATTTTTGGCACTTAGGCCCCCTAGCTTTTACGTGCTGCAAATAACGTTCTGCGTCGTAGGCACTTAGGTCCACAAGCTCGACCTGCTGTAGATAGGTCTTCCATAAGTTTTAGAGGTATGTACTTACGGTTTAAATAGGAATGTGGCCTTAGGTCTCTTATATGGCATCAATATCAGTAAGTAGATCTATTTTATGCACAGAAGTTCAAATCTTGATTTTGGGCACTTAGGCTCCCTAGCTTTTCCACCCTTCAATTAACAATTTATAAGTTGTTTGATTAATCATACTCACTAGCGTATCCTGCAGCCTTGTATAGGCAAAGGAAATATATAACAATATATAAGAGGTGCGTCAAATTATCGATAAATTTCTCATTTCATGAGATATCACTAGTAATATCAAGTTGGATAGAATATTTGTTACTCTAGATTGAATAAATATTCTACTGCAAAATACGGTGATATGCGAATATCAGGTGCGGTAACTAATATTTTTATTCCTATTTTGCAATCGATTTATTTGAAAAAAATACCCCATTTATACTGTTGTTTAAACTTATTCCAATAATATCAGAGCTGACTTTTCAAAGTTCTCACTTAGAAAATATAAATAATATATTTCATGAACTTTAAATTCCTCCCATATTGTATAAATTAAAAGTGATCTCTAAGACTACTTAAATTGGGCTGCATTAATTATTGTTGAGAATTGTAAGGAAGCGAAAGAAAATAAATGTCTTACATTTCAACTATGGCGTCAATGCAAGTCCTCACTCTATATTATGGAGTATGCAGATATTTCAGTTTGAAAATAGCATTTTATATATTTCGTGTAGTACACATTTTTCAAGCGTTACTTCCAATCTTTTTTGTCAACAATATATAAATATACCCTAATTGTTTGCATTATTAATTTCTTGGACTGTTAAACTAGTGAATAAATGGTATTTACGATGCTGTGAATATCACCGTGGCTTAATTGAAAACAATTTAATCCAGGAGATTAAAAAAGAACGATTTTTATTTCTTAACATTTTTAACATGCATTATAGTAGCTACTTTTAACGATCGTTAGCGGCTGCGGCTACAAGCGCTAACGGCTAAATGGGCATTGAACTGCATCTCAGCATAAAACTGAACGTCAGCAAGTTTGGTGCTAAATAAAAGCACTTTTTATGTCAGCAAACTACATAGCATCAAAATAGCGGTTAACTTGAGTTTCTCAATGAAATAACTATAATTTCTAAATAATTTGTTTATAACTGATTATGGTAAAATCTCACACTATTTGAAAATTGTGGTATAATAATATTTATGTGTGTAAAATTAGTGTGTGGAGCAAGTATATCATCTAACGCTTATAGCAAATACAGATTATTTTAATGAACATAATGAAATTCTTAAACATAAACATAAATGGAAATATTTGTTTAAGATTTTTTTTTGAAAAACAAACGATCCTAGCTGTCATTCAAAACTTACCATGCAATGACGACTTCATACTATTAAATGATAACTTTTATTTATTCAAGCAACTGCCAGGTATTTAGTAGGTACCTCAAAAATCAGGCAGATTTTTCATATTCAGAAAATTGTAAAATGTGTCTCAGACAGTGACAAAATCCAGAAGACAGTGAGCTGAGGGTGAATAAATATACGTCTAGCCCCTTTGTCCAGTTATCTGCAAATATTAGAAAATTAACGAGTAAACGAAGATATTCTTTATGCAACTGAATTTGTAAATCATACCACAGATATACTGCATAGAAATAATAGTTTTACCGATAATATTATAAGGCTAATAAGGGAATATTTGGCGGGTATATACTACTACCAGTTAACCTAAAATTTGTCTCTTCCAACAATATAATCAACTTCATCAGTAAGCTGTATGTGATCGCGAAAGTCTAAATATGCAAGAATTTGATATGGACCCACTCACTTTCTAAACTTTGTAACGTTCCAAAAATAAATGTATGCCTAATTAGTTACCATTTAGATTCTGATTTAATTTGTAGTTCAGTTAATTTTACTTTCGCCATTCTGCAAAGATTGAATTTAAAAAGAAAATCAAATGAGCTCGTTTAAATATTACTTAAATTTAAGAACAAATGTACATGTAGGAGGGATATAATCATATATGTTTACAGTAATATTATCGGTAAAGCTATTATTTCTATGTAGTACATGTGTGTTAAGATTCTCTTATTAACTATGGACAAATCCAGCATTTTTTAATACACGTTTCACTAATTTGACCATCTTTTTGTTGACAGCAACCTTTATTCTATTGCAAGGAAAATGTAGCCCCACATGTGCTCGTCTTATCTAAAAGTAAATATTAGTATTAGGTGGGTTTCAAGAACTCAAACTTAAGTTTTGTTACGGGAGCATATTTGTCAATAAACATGACTGTGCTTAAGGTCTTTAGACTTGAATACTTTCTAGTTAATTATTTTATAAAATATGTACTTTGTATAAGTGTGGTGAACTCAAAATACAATTCAGTCATGTTGACCTGACTGCTAAACAGTCTGTGTTTGCCATTTTTAGTTACTGTTGTGTTGGATTTTAGGAAATGTTTTATTTTACTAGTTGCCATCTCTAAATGATTAACTTGGTTTTTGAACTTTTCTGGAAAAAACTAGGTTGATTAAAGCTTTCAAAAGTGTAAAAAGATGATATAAATAAGTTGGTCACAAGTTAATTTCGAACAGTTAAGCTTACCTTATCTTAATTGTTACTATTAAGTAGAGATTATTTGTGACCATATATCATAATAATTCCAAATTATATCGGCTTTTCTGGGTTTCATTTAAAATGTAACGTTATTAATTTTAATTATTCTTGCCTGATCTTTTAGAATGTCTTGAAATGATATTTTGCTCCACGCCATCATGAGTGGGCCACGTTCCATACTGTTTGTAGGGATGGGTGAACAGAACAGTATTGAATCGATATGTGATTTTATAAAAAAATTGTTATGGAAACCACTTGCTATATGGTAATATTATAGATTACAGGTGCGGTATGTAGCATGCTCATCGGAGTTGCGAAGCAACGAAGTTGACTTAAGTAAAATCCCAAAATATGAGTGGTTTGAGTACTCATTTGACGACTTTGCTCTGGATCTTTTTAGAATATGTCTGTGCGAGCATGCGCAGCATCGACTTCTACTTCCATAAGGTTAGCAGCACTTCGGTGCGTTAGTCAGTGCACAAATGAATTAGAAACACGTTTTTAGTGATATATTGGGTAAACTAATTAAATACCTATTCCCTTTATGGCCAGGGCATTTATTTAAATGCGTTAGGGTGTGTCGGATCAGAATAGTGGGCGATTGCTCCAAACGATGACAGGAAAAGTTTGTTCAATGAGCATGTGATTCGTAGGGATTGGGTGGTTTTATTCTTGAAGGGGGAATGTCCTGTACAGTTTGCGCGATCCTCCATCGTCTTGATAAGGGAAAATCATACTTATTCCCTCTTCAGAAGTTCGTCATTGTGGTGACAGCATGAGTGCTGCTGTAGAGAGTTATTTTTTGGAATGTTCTACCCGCCCTGTATTGGGGCTTAGGTTGTATCTTTGAGTTACGTTTTGAGTATTATTACTCAGATTTCTCACTGTTTCATAGCAGGTGAGTTGCTTGTGGTTCTCTTACGTGACGCCATTTTGTATTCCTGTGAATCCATGTAGATAGTTGCTAATTCTTTTCCAGTTTTCACTGCAGAGATTCTGTCTCGTCCATCCGAGAAGAGAACATACTGATTTCGTCGTCAGTAGATTTTGGAAAATCCTTCACAGGTAAAGGATTTTTCTTTTGTATTTTATTTTATTTTCCCTTGCTTGTAAACATACCATGTCACAGGGTTTTTTCCAACTGTTTTTTTACCGACTAGCTGAAGAGTCTTTCCACGACTAACGAAGTTCCTTTTTTGATTAAGTGATGAGTCCTCCTTCAACTGAAGAAGTTCCCTGTATTTACACAGAGAGAGTTCTTCGTTTTTCATCTATTGTCGAGTTTTTCTTCTGGAAGTTGTCTACCCATGAGTGCTTTGAGAGACTGATTATTTAGTGTCTATCATTTGCTTTATTTGTTTTGTACTTGTATTTATTAGTAGTTTTACCTCGTCTATGGGACTTGCTTTTCTAGCCTGTAATTTTACTTTACATATTGCAATAGGTAAACGTTTTGCTCTAAATCTGTTACGTGTTTTTTTATTACTTTAATTTTACCAGTTGTCCTTTGCCATAGTCGGACTTAGCATTTAAACTTACGGTTTAAATAATTATTATGCTCAGATATAATTTCAACTGAAGCAACATTATTTAGTGTATGTATACGCGTCAATCATTTAAATTATTCAGTGAGGTAAATCGTTTATAATTATTTTCTTAGGTAAATTATTTTCAATTTAGCAGGTCCGAGGCATAATTTTAATTAGCTCCAAGTATCGTTGGTACCAAAAAATTAACATTTCATTTTAATTTAATTGACTTGGGGTATACCCTTTCAGTTTTTTTTTGTAATGTAACAAACAGTTTTATGGTAATAGGCCGACTTTCTATTCACCTACATATCTGTTTCATTTTTCATCTTAAGTATTAGTCCTCCAAAAGGTATAATTGATTTGAATTATTTGGACTTTGATACATGAATAGTTTTGATTTGTCCTTAGTTTGAATTGGTTTGATTCCTGATTATATTGTTTTAATTTTTTTTACTGGCAAACTTATGGTGTCCATCGCTGGTCTTTTTAATAATATTTTTCTGCGCTAAGCAAAGTTAGAACAAGTTCCATATTACAATTTAGGGACTTTCTTATTTGCTCCCCTACAAGTCGGTGGCGCCTTTATATAATTAAACGCCACCTACCCTCCAGAATTTGAGTATGGGCCTAATTTGCACGATTCGATGACATTTCGTTCTGGCAGATGACCATTAATTGCAAATTTTCTTTTTAAATTTTTCTTTTAACTTTGTTCACTTTCAGTTTCTTATAATCTGAGGTGAAGGTGATTAAATTAAATTAGAATATAATAAAGAGCTTGACAACCTAACTTAACAAAATATAAAAAAATCATCATTTTTTATACTCGGAATTATTGGAAAAGTTTAGAATTACCCCAAATTAAAAAAAAGTCAGAGGGGATTCTCTGACAATAAAAAGAAATCGCTTGAGTATGTCCGAACTAGAAACTTTAAAAAATTTAAATTATTAGAGAAGAAAAAGGCTAGTGGGCGGCAAGCTATTTGATGGATCTCTTTTGCTATTATCGAATACATCTATCGGTAAAACCAAAAGTGATACACTCTAATCATATATGCTCATTTAAGTCTACTTTGAACTAAATCTCTACCTTATGAGATCTCCACATTTGAAAAAAATAGTTTGAGCAGTTACGGTGCAAATCTATAAGCTGAATTTTAGATGACGCCCGCTATAGACTATATACATAGCGTCTGTGCTATTCACGAAATTCTTTTAATTTAAATCCCTTACTAATTACTCCTAATTTATTTATTTGGAACGAGACCGAGGCTTAACCGAAACAAAATCGAGAGTGTGACAGAGACCCGAGCAATCTCGGTCTCGAAGCTGAGACCCGAAACCGAGACAGAATAAATATTTTTTTCTTCAAACGTCAGTAAATCCGTCATTACTCGACTGTGTAGGCGGCCGTGAAGTTTCGTTTTTCCTCCGCCGGAGCTTTACTTTTCACTTTTCCGCCGGCGGAGGTAAAAGTGTTGTCATAGCAACATAGATACAATACAAACAGACAACAAAATAAGCGTCAACAACTCAAGATTTATTAAACTACAATTTGTATTTACCACTCAATTTGTGACTGCATTTCTAAAAATCACTAATTTAGGAACAAATTGGTTATTATTTAATCGAACTTACTCAATAACTGCTTATCAATACGGAATTAAAACGCAATCGGAGACGCCATCTTAAAAAAATAATTATTGTTGACAGTGTCCACTGACAGCTTTATGTTAAATTCATCGACACCGGTCTAAGCAAGGCCACCTACGACCGTGGTCTAAGCCGCCTTGCGAACCCATTTATCTTTAATAATAATTAGATATTATTACTATTAAAAAGAGACGTTTTTGCAATAATTTGTCGACATTTGAAGAAAAAACAGCATATTTTATTTGGAGGAAAAGTTACTTTTCATGGCTTGCTCTCTATTACCAGCCTCACTCCGTTCGGCTGTTAAACACGAGCGCGCCATGAAAAGTATCACTTTTCCTCCATATAAAATAATATACTATTTTCGACTTCCAAAACCGAGGCCTAGTAAGTCTAGAAGCTTCGAAATATTAAAATGTTAATGGGAAATCGAGATCAAGGCGAGACCAGCTATTTTTAAAATCACTTTAAGATCTTACCAGAACCTCCTTCAACTGAATAAGTTCCTTGCATTTCTGCATACAGAATGCATTGTGATCATTGCGGTAATAATATGCCTTTCGAAAAATAGAGCTCCCTGAATTCGTCGCTATTTAGGGATCTAAGGAGGCACAGCCAGAAATGCGATCTTTCCGTATATTTGTTTGATACGTGTGTAACCGAATAGATAGAATTAAGTTGAGCCATAGTCAAAAAAATCGATACCTTCAGCAAATGCTGCCAGAAGTTACACCTTATCCTATCATTCAAGCTTAAGTTCAGTAGTACCTATCGAGTTTGATGATTCCAAACCTCTTTGTTTTGATTTCAACCCTGTTTGGAGAGAGAAAAGGATCCCTTGATAAAATTTAAAATAAATATACCAGTCTTATCAGGGTGTCTTTACACTGGACAAATTAAAAAGTTTTGCATTTAAATTATAAAAAGATTATGCATGCCATCTACCAAAAAACTACTACAACGCAACCTTTCAGTAACTGAGCGAAATAGACGAATTTTCGTCTATTTTGCTCAGCACTTTTAAGAAGTTCAGCTGCATTACTTTAGTGTATAATATTTCCCTTCACAAGATAATAAAAAGATCTGTTTTACCAAACCAACGGACCCATCGGCCATCGTCCTAAAGTTTTTCATTCTGGCAAGTGTTTCCTGTTTTATCGATCGGCATTATATTGAACTGTAATCAAGGGCTTGAGAGAGCCATTCCCTAAAGCAAATCCGAGATCAAAGCGAGACCACTTGAAGAACTCACCAAAACGTTTAGAAGATTACTAAGGAATATTGACTAATATTTTTAACCCAGTGGTTCGGGACTAGTTTTTCTCTCGGTTTTTCTTGTAGATCTGTAGCAAATTAAAATATGCTGATAAACTTAAAATTATATAAAGAATTTCTAGGAAGACCCATTCAAGCTAATTATTATTAAGACAAATCTAATTTAAGTTTCAAATACTCCCGGCTTTAATGAGAGCGAGTGATTCCTGATGCAAAAATAAATATATAACTGTACAAAGAGCAAAGAGACAAGCCTTCAATACCACATTATTGCCAAACTTCACCACGGTGATTTAAGTGATGCTGAGATTAGGGGGTTGCATGATAATAGCAGGGGCTTTGTCAATTTGGTTCAGTTACTAATGGGCATTGTTTCGCTCCTGGAATAACTGACTGATTATTGCGATAATATACCTTTAAAAAAATAGTGCTCCCTGAATTCGTGACTTTTTAAGGATCTTAGAAGACAGAGCCAGAAATACGACCTTTGCGTATATTTGTTTGATACGTGAGTAATCGAACAGATAGGATTAACTTGAGTCATAGTCGAGGAAATCGATAGCTTTAGCAAACGATTCCAGAAGTTACACCTGACCCTATCATCCATATGTGATAAAAAAAAGGCAGTCTAAATTCAGTAGAATCGAATTTGATGATTTCGAAGCTCTTTGTCTTGATTGCAACCCGGTTTAACGAGAGAAAGGGAAGGGAGAATTTAAATGAATATACCAATCTTATCAGGGTGTCTTTACACTGGAAAAATTAAACAGTTTGCACTTAACCTTCCATTAGTCGCGTATGTATCTGACAGATACACGCATAATATTTATGTTGATTTCTCAAAAAATAATAACAGTATAATATTGTATGGCCTGCAATAATCCTTAAGTAACTAGTAGGAAATACTTTCCCAGAATTTCACATCCAGACCTATATTTGGTATTTTATAATTTATGCAAAACCGTCCCGGCGCGGCGGCGCGGGCGCAGGAATTGTACCTGGGAGGTACAATGCGACTATTCATGTTAAGGTCGGGCCGCCTCAGTCGCATTCCTAGCCTTCACGTGAAACGTGTATCTAAGTCGTGTATAATTGATTTTTGTTCATATCTAAGTGAGTATTTATTCGACGAGTGTTTTTGCCTTAATCAGTGAGAAAAATGAGTAAAAAATATATATGACCTAAAAAATCCTGAGAACATTGATGAACTGAATCATATTGCATTTTTGGATGAAGAAGAGGTTTGTCAGTTGCCTGAAGAAGATTTTGATGAGTTTGACGATCCTGAGACCGAGGACCATGTGGAAACTAGGTCGACAGATTCCTGAACGGACCATATGAGGTCAGTGATGGTGAATCGGAGGAGGAAGAACAGATGGAAAATCAAGAAAAGGAAAAGATGCCAACCATGTCACGAACTTAATAAAAAAACTTCTTTTTCTGCATATATGTAGCTTTAAAAAAATGTAAAACGTACTTATGTTTAAAATTACACGCTAAGATAATATGTGACAAATGCCTGAATACAGATGAAGCCAGTAATGATTCTTCTGATTAATATTTATAGAATTTTGGTTAGTTTTTAACTTTGTTAAGATATATTTCATAAAACGATACAATAAATATTAACGATTTTTCAACCATCAGAATGTTTTTTTTTAATTTAAAACAGTATATTTTTATATGTATCTGCGAGATATGCTAACGATGTTATAAATACTCACGCGCCTAATGAAAGGTTAAATTATAAATCGATTATGCATGCCATCGACCAAAAAACTACTACAATGCGACCTTTCAATAACTCTATTTGTTGGTACGAATTTTCGTCTATTTTGCTCGGCTCTTTTAAAAATATCAGCTGCATTAATTTGGTGCATAATATTTCCGTTTCCAAGATAATAAAAGCTATGCTTTACCAAACCAAACGAACCCAGAAATCGGCCATCGTCCTAAAGATTGCCTTTCATTCTGGTAAGTGTTTCCTGTTTTATCGATCGGCATTATATTAAACTGTGATCAAGCGCCTGAGAGAGCCATTCCCTAAAGCAATTCTTCCCGACCCTCAACAAATATACCAATAATAATGGACTTTTCCAATGCCAAGACAGTGAAAATATCGATGTCTCGATAGTTTCTCGGATAGAAGCCTGAAACATAAACAGATAACGGTTAGCGTACGTAATATATGTTACTAAAAATCTGAGTATGTAAAACTTATTAGACGTTTCACTTTTTAATAATTGTTTCGAATTTGTCACATCCTAAAACGTTTCCCCTTTTGAGAACTGCTAAAACTAGTTCAATATATTTTTTATGCCTGGGCTTATGCACAATGTCGATTGCACTGGATTTTAACCAGTTAATTAACTAATGACCCCCATATTATCATATTTCCTTCTGCCATACCACAAACCTCAAATAATTCATCAAAATAGAGTATTGATTATTAGCAGAGCGATTGAATTAATTTCATGCCTACATCGGCAGAGCTACAGATGTGATAAGACCAATTTATATTGCGCTAGGTTGCGCCGACAGGATATAAATCGTTGAAACCAAACCCTAAAGCAAAGCAAAAGGAACAAGCCGAAAATAAATGTTCAATGTGAAAAACTCGGGTCGGAGCAATTGTTCTTGTTGTAGCTATTTCTTGGAATTTCGGCAAAAGGTATGGAAAATAGGATGCTACAAAACTAGGACTTTCGACAAAATGGATTTCTATTACATTTCAGATAGAACAAATGCGTTAAATGTAGAAAACTCAAATTAATATTTGAAATTATTCAGAATTATGTTCTTTACGATAATGTCTTCTTATAGTCAAATGCTATTTGAGAAGGGAAAGTCGCATCTCAAAACTAAAAAGTGTAGTATTTTCCAAAAATGTTATACATTTATAGAAGGTACCAGTAATTTTTGAGGTCCTTATCAAATTAATTAAAATATTTCATTTTTAAATTCGACTATTTCGAAAACCGTTTAGTTTAGGTATAACGTTAAGTATATTGTTATTTGGCGGTCATAAAAATTTATATCTATCTATAAAATACTCTAATTGGCACGGTTTTTAGTAGTTCCTGGCATGAAAAATAGCTTAAGGGATTCGGACAATATGGCGAAAAACTCAATAAATAAATACCATTAAACAAAATGCCACATGTGTTGCGACACGTGTTACACCCTTTCTAGCGACTTAGAAAGTTTAGATTATTATATACTGAAATCTATATAAAAATAAAAATGTGATATAAGGTCAAACCGCTTTAATGCTAAGTATATTGTCACAAACCCCATCATAGGAGCGGTGTTCTTTTGAGCTCCAGCTTTATACATTAAATGTTCTGCGAATATAGAGCAGAATCATTTAGTTCGATACTCAAAAAATAAAATGTAATTTGGGGAGAGTAATTAAAACAATTAATTTAAAACAAAATTTCCTTAAATAAAAAAGAAAAACTGAGAGTTAATTGTCTTCAACGATTTTCTACAAATTCTCGCCGAACTAGAATTACCATATTCCAACTGTAAAGTGGGGCAGAGAGCTGTGCCCCTACAAACCTATCACAGAGTTCAAAAATTTTTAAACTAGGAGAGAGGAGCTGAATTGCTTTCTCGCTCAGACTTAAATAATAATAATAATAACAATAATAATAATAATAAATATTATTATTAATAATTATAATAATAATAACAATAATAATACTAATAACAAAATTAAAGGTAATAATAATAACGAAAATAAGAATAATAATAATAGTAATATTAATAATGAGAATCTGATTTAGAAAGTAACAACTATAAGATCTACTGGGACCGCACTGTGCTTACTGACCAGACGGCGACCCATAATAGACCGGACATCATTCTCATTGATAAGCGGGTCAAGGAAGCCACGCTGATCGACATCGCCATACCCAACAACAACAATTTGAGGTCAAGCACGCCGAAAAGATCGCCAAATATCGAGATTTACAAGGGAAAATCCGGCAACAATGGGGAATGGAGAGAGTAAGAGCGGTGCTAATCATTGTGTCATCAACAGGACTCATTTCAAAGAACCTGTTAATAAACATCAAGGAACTCGCATTGAGGGAACATCTCTTCAAATTGATGCAGAAAGCAGTACTTCTCGCAACATCTTGTACCGTCCGAAAATTTGAGGGAAATCCGTAGATGCCACCAAGGAGCCGATAACATGGAAAGGGTTCCCTCAGAGCTTAATCCTTTTGATAACCTGGATATCTGGGATAAGTGAATATTCCCCTTAGAGGGAGTGCGAATGCCTTAAGGCTAAATAATAATAATAATAATAATAATAATAATAATAATAATAATAATAA
>MU182231.1:351405-380300 GCA_016904865.1 Pissodes strobi
TTTTTATTACCTTCGGATTTTGAATTAATATAATAAAGCCATCATTCTGTGAAAATTTCAGCTTGTAACCCCGAGGTGCCCACAGAAGTCAAAATAAGTTATAAGTAGCACTCTACTATATATCATGTTCGATTTGCTAATCAGGTCCAGTTGCGATGATGAAATACATCATCAGATTTGAGCATTAACCCCGCGCTTGTACGTTTCTTAGCAATGAAATTTGTCAGAGTGTATGCAATAAAAAATTAGAACTGCAATAACTATAGTTAATTATCATTTAAAAATACAGCAACATCCTGAAAAAGAACCATTTGATTTTTAGTTCAGATAACCTACCTTTAATCTCGAATTCTGTGCCACATATAATTGAATTTTTAAACTCAATTCGTCTCCTAAATACACTATTTATTATTTACTGTCAGTAACGAATCTGGAAGAATATTAACTAAAATCCAATCTATATGAAAAATTATTATTTATAGCATTTAGTAATAATAATTATAATAATTGCAATATTTATTTGAAGCACAAAGTGACACAATATAAAAAAGCATGCGTTTTCATACTTCTGTTTACTATCAACAATCCATTTATCATTCCATATTTTTCTAGTATAAGTCGTCTGATAGATAATGATTGAACAGTAGCCAATATTCATGTTTGCCTTGATTTGTTTGCATTATATGATGATATTGGAAAAAAATGTTTGATTAAAACTGAGCGGTAATAAATTTCCTCAATAGCAAGACGATAGTAATTAATTGCTTCCCCATCGAAAGTAACTTAGAAGGAAGCTATATTATAGCCAGAAACGGAATGCAGTGATTAGAGAAAATCTATCTTGGAAATAGAACGGCATCAGGAGCTAAATCATTTATCAATCTTTCCTGAAAGTTAACCCAAGATTCCTTTTGAGGGATGTGCTTTCTGTTAGTTTCCAGTAAATTTATTTACTTTGCAACGTTAGAAGTCGGAAATAAATTTGAAAGTGCCTCGTTAGATTAACCCAAAAGTATTTTGGAGCGATGAATGCAATATCACGGGAAATTCTAAGGGATCGTAGATATATGATAAAGTTTTGAAAATTATGAATTAGGCTAAATGGTAATTTTCATTTGATTCCCCTGTCTAGCAAGCATAAGCTGTTATGTGGTCACTAAAAAATGTTCGATAGTGCCAAAGGATATTAAAAAGGTTACACTTAAATCAAAAGCGTTTTGTTTACCAAGATACATTTAGTCAACTGTAAAATACTTTAAAACATATTGCCCATATTTACAACTTAAAGATAGAGGCTTATCGGATGTCTGAATTTGCATATAAAGTTTATGCGGCGTGAAGCTAAGAACATAAAAAATTCGCTAATAGTGAAATTGGTGCCACCTCAAATCCTTTCTTCTGAACATATAAAAAAGGGTTGTTTTCTGCAAAATTGGTTGATCTCATCACGATTTGGAGCGAAGCTCACTAACAGAGATTTCAATTTGATTTCGGCAGCATTATCAACTTTTAATATAATATTTACATTATTTTTAAATACTAAATAATTTTCTTTTTATGTCCATTGCCTGCATTTGTTCTCTATATTAAAGTGAAGAACTAAACTTGCTTCTAGGCGTAATCTAGTGCAAAAATTCTAAGCCATATAAACTAACTCAAAAACCACCAGTAGGTACAAACATTTTAAGGTCGGATTTGGTAAATTCAACTAGATAGTTGAAAACTGGTAAAGCACCAGAACCGGATGTGATTTATCCAGAAACATTTAAGCTGCTAAACGATAAAAGCCTGGAAATAATAGATCACCAGGTCAATTAAATATGTGATACCGGACAAAGATTTGCTATGCTCCAAGTTCATCACTATACCAAAAAAGCAGAGAGTGAAGTCTTGCAAAACTTACCACCTCATAAGTACATGAATCACTTTTTAGAACTCTTCATGCATATTCTAGAAGATGCAAAGAGAAAAATAGAGCCATTCATTTTGAATTTTAAGGTGGATTTCGTATCAGAGAGACCATATTCAGTTTGCAGACATTGTTTCAGAACTGTCAAACAGCGAAAAGACATAATTTTGTATTTCACAACTAATAAAAAACATTTGGCAAATCTTCGACATAATCTTTTGCTGCAATATTTACAACATTTGGGCCTAGATGATAAAGATATCAGAATTATCGGCAACCTTTATTGGAGTGAAACAGCCTACGTGTGGCCCCCATATGCCAATTACGGTAGAGTTTCAAATTAAAAAGGGAGTAAGGTAGGACTGTATACTCTTCCCCATGTTACTTAACCTGAATACAGAAAGAAAGTTTCGTGAGACATTTTCTGCAAGCACAGCGGTGTTCCTATCAATAAGATCAGATACGCTGATGATACAGCAATTCTAGCAGACTATTCTAACGATCTCCAAATCCTGATGGGTGCTGTTAATGACGCAAGCAGCGCTTTAAGTCTGGAAATGAACATGGATAAGACTAGGCATGTGATTATACGCAGAAACGCTCTACCCAGCATTGGAATAAATATAAACGGTAATGAAATATAAAGAGTTAAAAAGTTCAGGTACTCTTAAATAAAAAATGGGACACCGAACTGATGATCAGAAGCAGAACTGGGTGAGCTAAATCGGCCTTCTTACGACTGCGAAGAGTTCTCACGGATCACAAGCTCAATATGCAAATTATAAAATGACAACTTTCGCATGTTCTTCTGTACGGCATGTAGGCGTGGACTCCCAAAGCCTCTTCTATCAACAAACTTGAAGCATTTACAATGTGGACCTTCTGTCAAATGCTTAACATATCATAGGTAGAAAGATTTAAAAATGAGGACGATCCTCAAATGCTTAAAATATCAAGGGTAGAAAGAGTTAAAAATGACGATGTTATTAGAACAGTGAGACTAGAAGAACGGGAATTGTTGCATTGCATAATGCATTATGTGAGGTTTTCAACTACAAATATTAAAAGGTAAAATCGAGGGCAGAAGAGGCATTAGCCGTAAAAGATTATCATGGTTACGCAATATCCGAAACTGGATAGGGCTGCATGACTTCGAAGCACTTCGCAATGCTGCAAGAAATAGAAAGATTTAGTGATAAGGAACGGAGGATGTCTACGCAGCATATCTGTACGGCACGATGAGAAGAAGAGCATCGACTATTATTTAGGTAAGATAATACCGCTAAATATTGCTTTCATTAATAATTTAGACAAAAAAAAATAATCTTAGATAAAGCTAAAATTATTAGAACAAAAAAATCCCGTTTTTGTTTGCTATTTTCTGCAATATCAGTACAAATACCTCTTAAGGCATAAAATATATAGTTGATTTAAAGTGAAAGGGTAATAGATTTCTCAATGAATCAAAATTATGTAGCTTGCTTAATATTTAATATTAGTTTAACAGTTAAATGAATAGGTTTTATGAATTGCGTTATCTAGTAAAACGCCCCTTATAACATAAAATATTTATATTCCCTTAGATGCAAATTACTAATCCGAGTAACATAAATGTGTCTTATTAGTACCTACTTTCACAATTGAAGCGGTTTTTAGAAAAAGGGCCCAAATCGGAATTTTTTCAAAATGCGTGTTTTTTTTAATTTGTACTCGTTATGACCTGATACGCGATTTGACAAAAAGAAAGACCCATCAGATCACTGCAATGTCAGTAAAAGTCGGTTGAAACATTTCGGTTCGTAAAACAACGGCCCTATTTTGGGTCGGTATTCGGAATAACTAAGGTGGTTGAAAATAAAAATGGCCCATCTTATGCTAATTATTTTATATTTATTTAAAGAAAGCAGAACTTATCTACTATCATAATTATTTTAATTTTTGTAGCCCAACCGCTTTCATTTGACATAAAGGAATAATAACTAAACCTACTTTTGAGGAGCTTTATTATTTAGTAGAGGCCTATTTACATTTTGTAGCTATTTATCTAGTCCTCTATTAAGTTTTTCCCTCTCAAGCGTTAAACACTACCATTTTTCAGGAGAAGTGAAATGAAAAGAAAGTTAAATTGTATTTGCCGTTTGTATAAAACCTTGCATAATTTTTTAACCTACAGCTGCCTATCTGATAGAATAGAAAACTACCTTCTGATTAATAATGCTCATCGCTAAGAAGCTTCCCACAGTTTTTTTTATTTTTACTTGGGTTGGATCGGTTAGTTATCTATCCGGCCATTATTAACTATTGTCGTATCTCATCGACTACGCCGATACCCGAGTAATGGCAGAATCGTTCTCTTCGCATGATCACTATCATGAATCAAGCAGGAAAACATGGAGACTATCAGAATGTCGTGTTGTTATTTACAAATGTATCAGGAGAAAGGAAAATAATTGGTTTATTATTTTGCGTAATATTGTAAATGTAGCCACATTATAATATTTTACAAAAATTATGTATCTGGTTATTGACCATATTTTGACCAATAGATAACTTTTGTTTCGAAGAGTTAGAAAAACGTTTAAATTTGAAAATTGTAGGTCTTTTTTTCCAAAGCTGCCAGGGTTTAATAACAGGAAGAAAAACAAATTAAATCGGTAAATCTGTCTAAAATGCCTAACCTAGGTTTATAAATGGGAAAACCTATATGTTCAAGCGCATACAGGTGTTAGGTCATCTAGGTGCTTTATTTGGTGATTATTGTGTAAATGAGTTTGTATTACCTCAATAATGTAACATTTTGTTGAATTATTTGAAATAAATGAAACTTGAAACTTGAATTATACTCATATGCTGTACAATATTTTGAGCATATTTAATGTGTCATATGTTATAACTATATATAAACCCAACGGTTTTCGATCTATTAAGGTTTGAAAACCGCACTTTTAATATGTTTTCTGCACCCTTTGTATAAGAATTAGTGCACGTCAATACAAGGTTTCTACGACTATTTTTTGCCTCACATATTAAAAATATGCCATATAAGGAGGGCGACTTTCGCTTGCTTGTGAAAATCAGGCCTCGGTCGTTATTACACTAATAATCGCCCGCTTCTGCTTCGCCAGCATGCTAGATGCTTGCGAAGGCAACAAGCAAGCTATCTTGCAGGCAACCTTAAGGTTTTTCTCAACTGAAATTGATAAATTTAACTTTTAATTAACTTTTAACTCGTCTCCTCAACGCAATTTGCTTTCTTTTTATGTTAAAAATGTTAAAAATGTACATATTGTATATACTTTCTGTTGTGTATGTCATCACTAAGTAGGTTTTTTTTCAATGTTTTTCCCACAGATCTTTCTCTATACGTTCTTTTCTTACTGTAATACAATATTCCTAGCACTCACAACACTTGTGTCAACAACTTACTGCATCACGGTTGAAGGGCATTGCCTAAGTAACTTAAATACCTGTCTGGATTGCTGTTGACTTATTAGTATAAGTGTGTCCCCTACTATGTAGGGTAACCCAACGAGCATGTGCTCACTAGTACGTAGAAGCTCTGTTGTTGACAGATGTAAGCTAGTAAGTAAGCATTAGTATTGTAAATTTTATAGGAAATAAATGATTCTGAGCCCGCTTCTGGTATATTTCATTGTTTGTTGTATAGCAACATGACACCTGGTGTCAAAGACAGATTTTCTACAAATTAATTTGTTACTTTCTTTTACAATTGAATACAATCTGGGAGATTTACGTCAGAAGAAATCTTTGAGAAGACTGACAGAAGTCGTTCGGGGAACACCAAAAAGCTTATATCTGAGGGTATTTTATCGCATTCTGCAAAGGCGCACATAAGGGCTAGGCATAAAATATGCACAAAATTGGTTTGAGATCATAAGGAAAACAAAGTAAATACAATATAGAATACGACGGAAAAGCTACTAATAGAAAGGTACTAGAGTGCGAACCAAAAATTAAACCATTTGATAATATTTAGTATAAAGAAGCCCGAAACGCAAGAAATACCAAAAGGAAAGAATTTCACGTGATGCTAGAGAAATGGAAGCAGAGCTCCACGTCACTTTCCTACAATGAACTGGAGAAACTCGTTGAAATATGCGATGAAAGCACACCGATGTGTTTAATAAAAAAAAGTGTTATGTATTTTCATATGAATTCACATGGAGAGGAGGAGAGGTGGAAACATCCTTGAACATATTCTTAAATATAAAATCAATATTATTGAACGCACAACAGGCAGGAATGAATATGATCTTATATTTTCGAAAAGGAGGCAATAAGAAATGTTCTGATTTAAAGTGGCTGGTGGTAAATAAAAATAATTATGCTTTATGTCCACAAAAAATCCTTTACTAAGTATATCGAAAAACGAAGAAATATTCCCTCTGAACGTTTTTATGTAACTCCAAATGATACTGTTAGTGGAAGTGCAATATACATGAAATGGTACAAAAAACTTCCAGTTGGAAATAAAACTATGTCTACCTGGACCCGTAAAGCGGCAACTAAAGCGGGCTTAAACTTATGAGGGACAAAAAATAACAAATCACTCCTTGCGAGCTCTTGCCGTTTCAGCTCTTGCAGAGAGTGGACTTGGTGAGAAACAGCTCATAAAAATAACTGATTATAGTTATTCAACTATTCGCAACTTGACGAAGATCATCATGCAAAAATAATTAAGAAAATGAGAGGAGACCAGCCAAAACCCCCGGAAAAATTTAACTTCGAATCCAGCGCCACTGTCCAACCAGCCTTAAGCGTTGGGTGCCACAGATTAGTTATTATTTTGACTGCAATTTACCAAAATAAACATCACGATTACAAATAATGTATTTATTAAAAAATTTAAACTTACACCAACCCTTTCAGGATAATTAATCCTATCCCAAATCAATTCGAAGTTATGGTTACTCTCTTAAACTGATAACAAGGTTCTCTTATAAGGAATCTCACCGGAATTACAAGAATAATAAATCAATGCAACAGAATATACTACTTCTTAAAATATTGCCGAAATCTTATTGTATAGGTATAGCCAATAAATATATGCAGGTATAAATGAAATGATTATTAACCCTTAACCGGTAACGTGCCGTCTGTGAGACTGCAACCATTTTAATTTGTAAAGTTTTCTGGAAATGGGATAACTTTCCAGGCCAATGAGCTCACCTAATCTTTCTTCTATTGGTACCCCACTTAACACCAAACTCGCGGTAGATTGGGGTAATCGACGTTTGAGATAGGTATAATAGTTATTCTAGCGCAGTCCGTGAGACGGCACGTTCCGGTTTACGTAAGAATTTATCTCTACGGATAGTCATGGCAGGTCCGTCAAAACGCGTCCGTTTTTTGCATATACCGTAATTTAGTCATTATTAATCGCAAATTGAAGAAAATCATATATCTTTAACATTATTTTTGTGCTACTTTGGCTTGTCAAAAATCTGTTAGTTTAGTTTGAATATTTACTATCTCATGGTCTTTTTCTTAAAGCTGTTCTGATATTTTATATAAAAATATTTAAAAAAGTATGTCCTTAAGTGTCCTGTATACATATAATTAAACATAACTAAAAGGGTTTTCATTTTTCTTGCTGCCAAAAAGTGAAAGTCTCACAGACTGCACGTTACCAACTGTGTTCCACATTTTCACGTTACTGGTTAAGGGTTAACCAAACTGAACCTAAATCAATCCCGTGGCAGCGACAATATCAGTAGACCAGTAAACAGTCCTCAATAATACCAAATCAATCAAATAACCAGTGTATGTAGAATGTCTATAGGTAAACGAATTGAGCTCAAGTGGATTCCGATATCAAGGCGAAAAATTATAATAGTAAACTTCAGTTATGTGAAATAAATTACTGCCAAATACAATAAAAATTAACTCGATCAGCTATTTGGATACTAGCCAGTGAATTATCTAACTAACTAAAAATAAAATTAAGTATCTTCTTTAATGGTAAGCTCGATAAACAAGATAGATAGATGCAACGAGAGTTAGCGAGAATATGAACTTTAGATGCCAAACGGCCTACAGTTGATTAATTATAAAATTAACGTGATATAAAATAATAAGCTATATACGGTAATTAACATTCATAACACAACGTTTATAGGCGATATGGCCGATAATTTTAGAAAATATACATTCTACTTATTTTGATTAATACTGCAGTGACGCAATCAGGCAGTAGTTAGACCTAAGGATCAAAAATAGCAATGATAAATTCCGATACGGAAAACGGTCTGCTCGCTTTGAGTGTTCAGGCGAGAAGGGCTATCAGTTCTCTCAAAAAAGAATATATACCACATCTGTTAAGTGGCGCTCCAAACGGATGTAACTATCGAGCAGGTTGGAACACCGGAAGTAAGGTAGCGAGTTTATCAATCACAGGATTCGGCCAGTAAAAGGAGAAAATCGCACTACAGTAACTAATAACATTTACAAATGCACCTATCGTTTATTACAATAACTGTGTCTTTAATTGTAACACCCTTCACTGTTTAGGTTTTTTGCTCTGAAGAAATTGCTGTAATCCATTTTTAATGTTATTTTCATTAAAAAATGCCCTCCCTTACGGGTAAAACTATTTTTGGGAATAGCAATAAAAATGCATTCAAGCGGTTTATATAGCAACAGGCCTTCATGCGTTATTTTCAGCAAATTTAGCCGCCCTTATAATATTACAATTGAAAACACCCGTAACTAGTTAAATGTATAAAGAAATTTCAATAAAGCATATTTAAGTTTATTAGAAAATATAATATGCAAGAAAAGCTTAATATATTTACGGCATACAGGGTGGCGCATCGAAAACGAAACAGAGGCATTTACTGGCAGCTGAGTTATTTTTTGAAAAAACGCTCAGACCCGTCGATTTTGTTTTCGTGGGGAGCACAAAATTGGAAAAAATCACGTTTACACGTGCAGCCCCCTAGGCGGGGATGGCACCACCCCTAAAAATCTTAAATGGAAAGGGGAGTCGAATGATACATCATTTTAAAGGTCTCTCAATTCCCTTTATAATGATGTAAAATATCATGTACCTCAGTTCAGTAGTATTGGAGATTTATTGATTTAAAGCTTCAATAGAACTTTAATACATCATCATTAGTGGAGATTAATTAATGCATTAAATTTGGCAGCAAAGTAGTTTAAAAATGAATAAACGAGAGTAGATATTATTGTAATGCAGTTTTAACTAGTGCGCCACTTACGGAGTTCTTTTTAAGTTTGAGTTGATTTTAATATTTTAAAAACTTTACTGTCAAAAAATTATAAAATAGTAGAACATTACAAGAATGAACTTACCCGTCTGCCAAGTAAATGTTGGAATTGACCACCATGCAATAATAGATATTTTGCTCAAAACGTTGCCGCACATTTTGCAATATTTCAGAAGTAATTTGAAGACACTCTTTCACAATTCTTTGTCGCAAATCTTCTAACGATGTTGGCTGAGTAGCATAGATTTTGCTTTTTAAGTGACCCCACAGAAAGAAATCCAAAGGTGATAAATCTGGCGATCTTGGGGGCCATTCAATGGCACCTCTTCTACCAATCCATCGACCAGGAAACGTCTGATCTAAATAATGTCGAACAAGTAATGCGTAATGTGGTGGGGCACCATCATGTTGGAACATCAACCTATTCTCAATGTACCGCCGATCATTCTGATTTTCAATTATGGTTGTTAATGCTGGATTTATGGCGTTTTGTAGTAATTCTAAATACATTTCACCGTCAAATTTCCAGGTATGAAAAAAGGACCAACTAAATGATCGCCAAAAATACCAGCCCAAACATTTAATTTTTGTGAATGTTGGGTGTGTACCTCATGATAAATTCTGGAATTAGAATCGGACCAATATCGGCAGTTATGACGATTTACTACGCCAATTAAGAAAAAGGAACATTCGTCAGAATAGCAAGTCTTAAATAGAAAATGTTCATTGTTTATAATTCGTTCACTCATATCTTCACAAAATTGTAATCGTCGATCAAAATCTTCTTCATTAAGTTCCTGTACAAGATGAATTTTATACGGATGAAAACTATGGGCCTGGAGAATCCGTTGGATACTACGTCGACTAATACCACACACAGTATCCAATTTGAGGGTACTTAACGTAGGTTCTAGATGAACTTGCCCTAAAACCATCACTTCTATTGCTTCGTTCCTTCTGAGATTTTTGATGTTGCGTTTTTTATTGGCGACTGATCCAGTTTTCCGAAATTTAGCTGCAAGTTCTAGAACATATTTTCGATGTACGTTACTGTTCTCATGTCGCGCATTAAACATTTGTGCTGTTCTATTAGCGCACTGATTATTTCCGAAAAATATTTCGATATTTTCAATTCTTTCTGCCGTGGAATATACCATGGTTAAATTATAAAGCCTTAAAAGGTCGTAAAAGTTTGGTCGTATCAATCGGAAACTCTGTTCTAAATTCTATTTAAAATAAGGCATTCCTTTCTTATATTTCTTCAAGAAAAAATGTAACACAATAACACGTTTTTTTTTGTCGCACAAAACGTTCCAATCGCTATTTTCAATACTAAACTGATTCGCAAACCATGGGTGTAGTGAACAAAGATTAAAAGTAACTGCGTTTACTCAAATTTCTTTAAAATTCTTAGTGTAGTACAACCTAATCTGATGTACCTATTAAAGTCTACTTTAAGCTTTAAATCAAGAAATCGCCAATACTACTGAACTGAAGTACATGATATTTTACATCATTATAAAGGGAATTGAAAGACCTTTAAAATGATGTATCATTCGACCCCCCTTTCCATTTAAGAATTTAGGAGTGGTGCCACCCCCGCCTAGGGGGCTGCACGTGTAAACGTGATTTTTTTCCAATTTTGTGTCCCCCACGAAAACAAAATCGACGGTTCTGAGCGTTTTTTCAAGAAAGAACTGAGCTGCCAGTAAATGCCTCTGTTTCGCTTTCGATGCGCCACCCTGTATATAAAATGCAATAACATAAATAGGAAACAATAACATCCTATGCCAGATACATTGACAGTCTGTGGGTTAAAAGCCTAAACAGCTTTGCTACGGTCTAATATTTACCCTTGCAAAATAGCCCAACGGATCCTTTTTACTCGTTATTGCACAAATAATCCCTATCTGTATATGCGGATTTAAATTACAGGAAACCTTAAGTGTATTTAAAAGTGCATTGGGATGTTGGATGTGCATTTACTTTAATTACCTCATTGCCAGATCTTCTTCGTACATATTAGCTTACTAGCAAAATAAATATTACTTGCTTTTAAACGGCTTCCATATCCAGGATGCCTTTTCTTGCCAAAATGCGCGCTCCAGCCAATTTTAAAAGGAATTCAAAACAAATAATGTTATTCACATCCCTCTCCAGAAAGAAAAACAAAAAAATCGCAAGTTGTTTGCCATGCTTTCAAGGTGGCATGTATACTCTTCGTTACCGAATGTATGACTGCATTTTCGTTTTTGTGTTCTACTCTTTACATATTTTTTGAGGATATAGGGTAATATAAAGTATTTGGAAAATCCGCATTATATTTAAGTTTTGAAAATATATCCTCGTGGCTACTTCTTGTAGTCTACCGAGGAAGCGAAACAACATTCCTCTACACAGCATAATATCAAGTTTTGAATCGAGCAAGCTTGGAGATTATTACGTAGCTACATAAATCATAGCTAATTCTTACTTTTGATAAACGTTAGATCTAGCAAACAAGGTATTTGAATTTATTTGAATTTAATTGTAACTTTATTAAGAAGTGAACAGTGACGACGAGTTTTCCGTTTCCGGTACACCATCAGAAAGAGCAAAGGCAGCAAATACGTTGACGTTTAATTTTCTTCCACAGAAATCCAGGGATAAATATGACCTTGCATTATTTCCGTCCTGGGACGAAAATATTATATTCCCGTACAGTTATTGCATGTTGCCAAGCAACGAATAGAATATACTGGAATCATGACTTTTACAGTGAGAAAACAGATCAAAAAGGAGTAGTTTCTTGTCCGATCGGATAAAAAATATGTTTATTTATAAAAAATATTTATGCACGTAATATATCGGGTTTTCTTTTTTTCATTTTTTTAAATATTCGCTATTTTTATCGCAATAATTTTTTCAAGAGGGTATTGGAAATACTTTTGAGTTTTATTTTTAAAGCGTCTTCTTTATTACGCATGCATCGAAATGTTAGACGCCCTGTCAGACTAGGGATCACCAAAGGAATGAGTCTGAGGCCGATGCTTACAGTGGAAGCGGCCCTAGGTGGTAGATGCATACGCCTACTCCATCGTCCGGTGAAAGACCACCCTACCAGAACTGGGAAGCGCACGTTCCGCTTCCGCGCTGGTAGTTCCGGGCTCCACAGTAGGAATATATGGACATGATGGTGCTTCCAGGATCAAAATATTCCGGAGGTAAACTCCCCGACCATTCGGATCTCCGGGCGCTGGGTGGCCCTGGGAGCCCTTCATTCCGTATTTTACAGACAGCAAAGATACCGAACCAATTTAGAATAGATTTCAACAACGTAAGAGGCTTAAATACAAACATAAATTCGGTACACCAACATCTACAAGCAAATAGACCACACATACTAGCCCTTACAGAAACACAAGTATGTTCTACAACAACAACAGTGAACTACCCATATCCTGGTTACGACTTACATACCCGATTTAGACATAAGTTCGGAATATGCCTTTTTGTCCGAAGCGACCTTTCATGTCACCGCGAGGAAACACTCGAACCGAACAACCTTGACGTCATGTGGCTCAAGTTCACCGCCAAGGGTTTAACCAAGTTTATATGTTGTCTCTATTGCCCTCCGAGGGATAGAGCATACCAAAGCTTTTTTTCAACACTAGCTACCACTTTTGACTCAATACAGGTCGATCACCCCAGTTCAGAAATAATCGTTCTGGGAGACTTCAATGCCCACAACACCAACTGTCTCAAACATCGCAACAAGACCGACAACGAAGGCAGAAAAGCTGAAGCATTTGCCATCAGCTGCGGGCTTACTCAACTTGTAGACGAACCAACTCGAATCTCAGAGAGGGGCGAATTCGCCGCCCTCCTGGATCTTTTTCTAACCACCAATCCTGACCAGTACACAATTACAGATGGTCCACCATTAGGAACTTCCGACCACAAATGTATTACAACGGTTTGTGAATTGCCACTCATATACAAGGATCCACCATTGCCTCGCAAAATCTGACATTACAATTCTGCAAACTGGGACGATCTAAGGGAGTTCTACCTAGATTTTCCTTGGTTCGACGTCTGCTTTGGCTCTGGCAACCCGTCAGTCCTTATGGCAGGATCGACCATTCCTTCATCCTCGTCAATCGGACTGCTGGGTGTATCGGTCAACAGCAATATGTCCTGGCATGACCACGTTGCTAACATCGCAAAGTCAGCCTCCCAGAAGATTGGTGCGCTATTTCGCAACAAAAGACTCTATACACCGCAGCAGTTGCTCTTGCTCTACAAAGCGCAAATAAGGCCGTGCTTAGAATATTGCTCACATATCTGGGGTGCCGCACCAAAGCACACCCTAAAGCTGCTGGATTCCATTCAGAAGAGAGCTGTGCGCCTCGTCGGCGACCCGGAGTTGACCCGGAATCTGGATAGTCTGGAACAACGCACACACACCGCTCGTCGAGCGCCATAGGATCTCCTCTAGTGTATGTGCCTCCGCCATAAAAAAAAAATTCTCCAAAAAGAAGGATGAACGATCTTTTATTATAAGTTTCTAGAAACATGTCATCAAATTTATTTAATAACTTATTAAAAATTATCTAAATCACAGATACATCGTTTATTAAAATTTGAGACAATAAAGTTCTAATTTGAGAAAGTCTTAATTTTGATGCTTAAATACAAAAAAGTTTCGATATTCAGGTTACCATTATTAACAATCGCCCAATTAATACATGGACCAGGTGTATATTCAATTTTAAAATTAGTTAATCTTTCACCTTCTTGAGATAAACTTTGGACAGAAAACCAATTTTCTGGTAGTTTAAATTGCAGAAAATTTGAAAATAAACTCCCCAAAATTATCAAAATATATGTTTTTTTTTGTGATCTTCAAACTTAATTTTGCTTATTTCAAGGGCATTTGACAAATTTAACTCATCAACTCATGAACTTTTCATCTTTACTTGGCCGTATTTTAACGTTTTTTTAATTAATAAATAGGGCAATTTAAAAAAATAGGTGGTATCCACACACTTGCGTGATGTTTGTGGGCTCAGAGTTACCTTTTAGCCATTTTTGTCATAAATTTACGCCCTTGGAGAGCCGAAAACATGAACTTTAGGCCCGTTTTTATAGTTTCCATTACAGTCAGGAATACAACACTTTTGAGTCGTAATTGCACTAAGTATTCGTTACCGCAAAGCTAGCCGAAACCGAGAGAAAAATATGCAATTAAACACTAGCCAAAACTTATAAACTGCTCTGTAAACAAATCGACCGAATAAAAGCACAGGTCTTCAAATCCGAAATATTTGGTTTTACGTATTTGAAAACAGCAGAAATGAAAACATTAAGGACCATCGTCGGAAAGACACTTACGTATAGAGTCAGCAGTAGCGATATAAGGACAGCATGAAAGGTGGAGGACATAGTCAGATGGGGAAGGAAAAGAAGGAGACATTGGCGTGACCATGTAGATAGAATGGAACAAAACAGACTGGCACGCATCGCTAAGAACGGGAAACCAGCAGGCCGACGACCAATGGGAAGACAACCTGACAGCTGGAATTCTGTCTCACAGGATAATCAACCCAAGGAAGGCAGCCTTCGCAGTTAACAGACTTTAAGGTCTTCTGTAAGAATAAAAAGAAGAAAAAGAAGAAGAAGAAGAAGAAGAAAAATACGCCAAACAATATAAATTGTATACCTTAACATACAAGAAAATTGTAGGTACAAGTTTTACGCACTTAAAAGCACATAAATAGTTTCGATTTCAGAAAATGCAAGAAAATATCACTAATTACCGCAGATATTGTTGGCAATTTTGCAAACTAATAGTTTATCGTTTATTTTGCTTCTTCTTTCTATTAAATCGTCCCTGGCGCTGGTGCCGATTCTATAAGAAAAGTATTATTTTTGGAAAGTGCACGAACAAGATGGTAGTATTAGATACGTATATAAATAAATTACGGAGTACCATATTATAAAAAAGGAAAGAACATCTTATGGAAATATGCTTTTTAAAATATTGCAAAAATTGTAATGTAAGCGATACATTCTTGATATAGTCTGGCAACGTTGCAACCAATTGCGCCTCGATCGCGACGATACTTCCACCGGAAAGCCATCCTCCTACATCTTCGCTCCAAATCGCAAAGGCCCACATGCATGACGTCACCAGCTAATATTTTGTGAACAATTTGTTCTTTTGTAGAGGTGTTACTGAAATAACACGATACCGCGGGAATATGTCTGGATATCTATGTTCAGAAAAGCTTATAAGAACAAACAATTCGTTTTTTTTTACGTTTAACAAAAGTTAACACAAGAACTATTTTTGACAGCATGAAATCATTCAATTTCATCCCGATATATCGATTACTGCTATATTCGAAGGAGCCTATAAGGAATAGCTGCAATATTAGAATAAACAAACCTTAAAGCCATACCACTTGCTCAAAATAATTCATTATTATTAGTTACCTCGATATACAGTAGATAGTTAGTTCATCCAATACGTTGCGGTTAATAATATAATGAAAAATGTGCGACTTTTTTCGAATTAACTTGATCCGAAGGAAATCTCGAAGAAATCGCAAATTATGATGCCAAAGAGGAAGAGAATATATATTATGAATGATTTACGAAATTGCAAATGCAAAGAAGTATTTGAGACGCAATTCGAAAATAAAATTTGCACTTTTTCAAATTTTTTATGTCAAGCATGAGTTTATTATTTGAGTAATAAGCATTTTTTCCAGGACATTGATGAGGTAGAAATTGAGTTTATGTTAGCAATTGGAATTCCAGATATTTGCACCCTGACTTCCGCAATTATTTAGATAAGCTTTATTATTTAAAACAGTGTTCAGCCCATTAGAGCAGAGTACAAGCTTGAAAAAAGATGTGTAATAATTATTATTAAAATATTTTCCAAAGTTTGCATAAATATCGGATTTTTTTTCAAGCAGGTATTACACATTTTGTGTTGTTTTGGGGAAACAGAAAATGTTTGTAAAACTAGATTTATTATTTTTTTACCTCCTCCAATATTTTGAAACTTTCAGAATTACTCATATCTTCTCAACCTTAGTGACTGGTCTAAAAATATATTTTTTTAATTAACAGACTATTCCAAAAGTTATAGGCCATGTTAAAATGCAGGTCATAATTATTATACCGAGCTTATCGTACGGAATATCTACTTAATATGTCGAAACTATCACACTTGAAACAGAAAATCAAAATTGACCAAAGAGCAGAATTTCCTTTAGGTGATTATAAGGGAAAATTCTAGGGCCCGCGCGGCCCCCATCTTTCAACCAATTGAAAGGTACGTGAAAGAAAAAGTTTTCTCAGCCCGGTTTTTCTCTTTAATTAAAAAACTTTTTCGTCTATATATATGTTGCGCGGGATCTAAATCTAATAAATAGCATTGTGGAAGATTTAATTTCGCAGATTGTGAACTGTAACACCTATAGACTTACCTTCCCTTGAGCTTAGGATAATATTAACCCAAAGTTTTTTCTCGATATCGAACCATCAAGGCTAACAGGAGCTATTTTTACAAATTACCTAGTTAAGTAATATCAACTTAAAAAGGTTTAATTTTTCCATAGAAGGTCGAATAATTAGGTTGTATATGTGATAATTTTTCAGAAAATCCTATTAGAATTTGCTATTTAATTTTTCTAGATCGTACAATAAGTTCTTCATTTTGTTTTCACCAGTTATTCGAATTAAATCGAATACGAAGCATGCCTTATTAAGCCATATTGAGTTTGTGTTGTGTTCAGAGCTCGCTAGGTGCAAGCCTGCCTAATGAGGGTACATATTACTAAATATTTCGTATTGCGGATTGCGGCAATAGAAGCGGAATAAGTAGACACCACTCACGTCTACGTACGCCAAATTTTCAACCTTCGACCCTGCGCATTTGGCAGTAGCCCAGTGTTGTCATTCTACTATTTCACTTCACGTTGTTCCCTTATTTTACTTCTATTCATTCTTGGCTTACCCTAATCTACAATCCGGTGCTCGCTCTCCTTGGATTATTTCCTCCTTGGTCTAGTGCGAATTACTCCCAGCATCTTCTTTTTTATGGTTCTCTGTCTTCTCGTTTATCCTAGCTTCTTCTTATATACGTATAATTTCTGGTTTCTCCTTTTATATATATTTACTTTATATCTATGTTTAAAATAACTATAATAAATAATCTTCTATATCTTTTATATTGCTAGCCTATTTTGGCTGGCTTCTACGCATATTTTTAGTCTCTTAGTGTTGCCTCAGATTCTATGGTTTCTAGGTTTTTGTTGTGATTTTCTCGATATGATATTTATCACTACTACTTAGGGCCCTGTATTTCATGCTGATTTTAACAATATATTTTGTTTATGACTAAAGTTCAATAACTCTACTAAAATTGAATTTTCTCCATATACTGCATAGTTCTCTTTATATGCTCTATATATACTATCAAGCCATTACGGAGGTTTATCTTTCCAGCCTGCTATTGAACGTGTGGTCCACCTAATATCCCACTTCAAGGGACATATATTTGCATCTATTCGAATAGAATTATAATACATCTAAAACATTCTTTCACAAAACTATTTAGGCATAGTTAAATACATTGAATACCATACCGTCGTCTTAGGTTTTTGGGATAGTTTTCTGATAATAATATTTATTTCAAATCTTTCTTGTCTGATAGAGAGAAAAATAATATTTGTATTAATTTCTAAAATTAATAACAACATTTTTGTAATGGCTGAAATTAAATGATAACTGAAATAATCCAAACGTTGGAAAATGTCGCACAACTGAAATTATTTAAAAGTAATCTGCAATAAGCCGGAAATAAGGTTCCTCATCTGATTATTTTTGATAAGATCAGATTTCAAATCGCCAGGCTTTATTTATTTAAGTTATTTTTTTTTCGAGTAAAATTTTTACTCGTTGAAAATAATCAAATAATAACATCACTACCGTTGTTTGGTTCTAAATGAAAATAACTTTCTGCTTTAATGCGTTGCTAATATTGTTTGCGGTATATTTTTTTAAACATGGTTTTGGATATATGATGTTCTATCTATATGCCTATCTAACAACTCTTTTGAAAGTATAATTGCTCAGGAATATTGAAATTTTGCTAAACTTTGCATGAATTAAAGTTGCATCATGGAACAAAGTTTGTAACAGTCCCATTTTGCCAGTGTGAAATATTTTTAAAATTTCATTTATATGCCGCATTTAGGATAAATGATGCTGTATTTTGCACCCATCGGTTTATTAATTCTAAATTTATTGATTCGTTTTACTAACAATTCGCTTGAAATTGCCGCCATTTTTTAATGTAAATTAACTCTATTCTAAGTATGGGTTAACGATATATTTGTATTAGAATTTATAACATGTTGTGACTATATTTATTTTAGTTGATAAGCGAAGCACATTGTTATTAGAATGGCTTGGCTTGATTTATATTACATTATCGTAGAACAGCCAGCAAACCATTTTATATTTTTAAGAATTCTGTTAATAAAACCCACAAATACGCTGCATTTGACTCGTCGATCCATATTTTAATTTTGGTTTGAATATTTCATAACTTTTTGGGAACTCCTTGGTTGCTGATCACCAATTGCTGGCCGATCATTTCTGAGATCGTTAGATCGTTTTGGGACCTCTCCTTTTAAATATATTTATCTCTTCACACGACAGGTTGCAGTTTTTGTAATGTTCGCTTGTTCGTTCCGAGTAATAGGAATGTCTCGTTACTGTCCCTCTCGATTTAGATTTTTAGAGATTTATCATTTTCGTAGCCTTTCTTGAAAAATTTAACTGTGGCTCATTAATTGTCGCTTCCGCTGTCGTTTACCATCATAATAAGCAAGAATCAAGTTGTTTATTATCTTAGAATTATTCCTTGTATCGAAATCACTTGGCATGTTTTAGCCCATTACTATTTCCTGTTCGGACGTAGTTTTTTAATCTCATAGAAGAAGAAAGGCAAATTGACGAAAACGAATCGAGAGTTCTTCTGAAAGTACCTTTGAAGGCGAGAAGAAGGTTTGCTGTGAGTGCAGTCATATCATATAGAGACTCCACATTTAGTATTGTGATTTAATACGATCCTTTTCTTTGTGGATTTGATGTGTTGTTTCTGTTTCTGACCGATTTTTCGCGATCTAAATACTGTACTTACTAGGTAAGCATTTTCTCTGGATTTTTTCCCTATGGCGTGTGAAACACGCGGACGGCGCCATGACGCTAATGGTTTTTTCCCTTATATCTAGAGGCTTTCAAGTTCGTCGAATAAGACAGAGACTGTCGAATGTCCCCATAACTCTCACACACTAATGTGGTAACTATTGCTACAGTTTTTTTTCGCCTAAACTAATGATTTAATTGCTTTATCTGTGTTAACCTCTTTTGTGCATATACCGCCATTTGCTTTGCATCCCATAATGTTATCTTATCTACTCCATTTTATCAAATCTGAATTTTTATTTTAATGTAACTTGAGTTTTGATTGTATGGGGAAGTTTATATTTCCTTTTAGGGGTGATTCATACCCATCTTTTTTTATATTCAAGTTGTCTGTACTTCGATATTTCTTTTATTTGCCGATGGTCATTGAAAATTCATTGATAATTTTTTGAGGGAATTTGTTTTACAAAGAAAATATATTCAGGCGAGGGGGGCTATAGTTTTTTTTATTAAAGTGAGGGGGCTTCGTCTAATGCGTACGGGGTTATTTCAGGGTTTTACGAGCAGGCTAGAAGCAGGTTTTACTAGCGGGCCACCACTTCAACCACCAGGCTACCACCTTTACTAGCGGGCTGCCAATTCGACTACGTGGCTGCCAGTCCTGTCTCCAGGCCCCTTTTATTGGCGAGTCATCTGCTGGTCTCACTCTCAGGGCCTGTGCCCTAGCAGTACCAGAAGGTGCCCGGCACCTTTACCAGAGTTCGACGGACCTAAGTAGTATCGTACAGAAGCTTAAGTTTATTTAGTACCGTATATTCAAAATCGTTATTAAACCTTTAATGTTACTACAAAAAACAAATTATCCTCCATGTCAAAAACTGGCGTTAAATGTTTTGGTGTTTGTGAGAAACTGATCAGGAACATCGTCCACTAATAGGTTTCACTGCTGCAATCTTGATCCTGCTTTGCAATTTTGGAGTTCCAAATTCAGCTTGAGTTATTTTATGTGGTTGACGATAGGGCGTACTCGGTGTGAAATCAGGATTTTTGATGATGATGGATAAACATCTTCATAACAAATCACAGTATCTTCATTATTTGGTTTGCAACTGCATATTTCCCGGAGTTCTGAAATAGGAAGTTAATCTTCATGGAGCACAGGTCGCAAGACAGATGGTATAATTAGATAGTTGACAACAAGCATTTTTTTAGATATACCATACCTGTCACTTGTCCCACAGGAGATACCATGCAAAAATACAGTCATTTACAGGATTTCTCGATTCTCTCCAGACCATCGTTTTCTGTGATTTAACACGACCTGAAGTATATGCGTTCAGCAAACGTGTGGGACCCAGTTTTTATCCTGATATCCTATTTTACATACGAAATACACGCTTTTTTATCATTGGAGTAATGGGGAGCTTCTGAACCGCAATAATCACCCCTTTAAAAACAAGTGGCGTGGCCACTCGTGCCTGCGGCACGCGCGAGGCCCTTCGGGCCTCGTTTGTGTGACCTTCGATCACACATTATTGCCACGCTCCTATCCGTACCGTGGCCTATAATTAGAAAGCCCTTATAATTAGATTTACCAATCGCTAGTCTACTTTTACCGTGATAAATTTCTAATTGGTTGCCATGGTAACCGACTTGTCAACGTCAATCGTTATTTTTTTTTTAATCTTTATCTAAATACCAAATATCAAATCTCTGAGTCGTACGATTGACGAATCATGACGATTTTTTACTTTTTTTTTTGGTTACCATAGCAACCAATTGTTTAGTATGAAATTATGCTTCATAAAGAATCCTAAGTACCATACTATATATTTTATTAGTCATATACATATTGTTAATTGGTTGCCATGGTAACCGACTTGTCAACGTCAATTGTTAATTCTTTTTAATATTTACCTAAATACCATATATCAAATCTCTAAGTCGTACGATTGACGAATTATGACGATTTTTTCCTTTTTTTGGTTACCATAGCAACCAATTTTTTAGTATGAAATTATGCTTCATAAACAATCCTAAGAACCATACTATATATTTTATTAATGATATACATATTATTAATTGGTTGCAATGGTAACCGACTTGTCAACGTCAATCGTTATTTTTTTTTAATCTTTATCTAAATCCCAAATATTAAATCTCTAAGTCGTACGATTGACGAATCATGACGATTTTTCACTTTTTTTTTGGTTACCATAGCAACCAATTGTTTAGTATGAAATTATGCTTCATAAAGAATCCTAAGTACCATACTATATATTTTATTAGTGATATACATATTGTTAATTGGTTGCCATGGTAACCGACTTGTCAACGTCAATTGTTAATTCTTTTTAATATTTACCTAAATATCATATATCAAATCTCTAAGTCGTACGATTGACGAATCATGACAATTTTTTACTTTTTTTGGTTACCATAGCAACCAATTTTTTAGTATCAAATTAGGCTTCAAAAACAATCCTAAGTACCATACTATATGTTTTATTAGTGATATACTTATTATTAATTGGTTACCATAGTAACCGAGTTGTAAACGTCAATCGTTAATTTTTTTTTAAATCTTTACCTAAATACCAAATATCAAATTTCTAAGTCGTTCGATTGACGAATTATGACGATTTTTTATTTTTTTTTGGTTACCATAACAACCAATTTTTTAGTATCAAATTAAGCTTCATAAACATTCCTAAGTACCATACTATATCTTTTATTAGTGATATACATATTATTAATTGGTTGCTATGGTAACCATGTTGTCAACAAAAAATGCTAACATACTTTCACCTCTACTTATAAATTGACACCGAAAAAAGGAAAAGTTGATCCTTCTTTACACGAACAAAAAATTGTAACTTGTCTTGTTTTCACACTCTGTAAATTAACAGATCGTAACCAAAATCAATAGGCTTCGAGGGTTTGTGGACCTCTACCTCTATGCCAAATTTCAAGTCGCTATCTTCAAAATTGCGAACTGTAAATGCCAAAAAACGGTAACTTGTCCTGTTTTCACACCCTGTATATTAACCAATTGCAACCAAACTTAACAGGTTTCGAGGATTTTTGGACCTCTACCTCTATGCCAAGACGGTATCTTCAAAATTGCTACCTCTAATGGCCAAACAACGGCAACTTGTCCAGTTTTCACACCCTGTATATTATCCGATCGTAACCAAAATCAACAGGCTTCGAGGGTCTGTGGACCTCTACCTCTATGCAAAATTTCAAGTCGCTATCTTCAAAATTGCGACCTGTAAATGCCCAAAAAACGGTAAATTGTCCTGATTTCACACCCTGTATATTAAACGATCGTAACCAAAATCAATAGGCTTCGAGGGCTTGTGGGCTTCTACCTTTATGCCAAATTTCAAGTTGCTATCTTCAAAATTGCGACCTTAAATGCCAAAAAACGGTAACTTGTCCTGTTTTCACACCCTGTATAACAATTAGAACAAAAGAGCAAAGGAACAAAAATACGTGTCTTACCGAATACTTTCATTTGACATAAAAAAAAAGAATATTATCCTTGTTTACACGGACAAAAATAGCAAAAAACGGTGACTTGTCCTGTTTTCACACCCTGTATATTAACCGAACGTAACCAAAATCAATAGGTTCCGAGGGTTTATGGACCTCTACCTCTATGCCAAATTTCAAGTCGCTATCTTCAAAATTGCGACCTGTAAATGCCAAAAAACCGTAACTTGTCCTGTTTTCACACCCTGTATAACAATTAGAGCAAAAGAGCAAAGGAACAAAAAGACGTGTCTTACCGAATACTTTCATTCGACGTCAAAAAAAAGAAAAGTTGGTCATTGTTTACACGGACAAAAATGCCAAAAAACGCCAAAAAACGGTAACTTGTCCTGTTTTCACACCCTGTATATTAATCGATCGTAACCAAAATCAATAGGTTCCGAGGGTTCATGGACCTCTACCTCTATGCCAAATTTCAAGTCGCTATCTTCAAAATTGCGACCTGTAATCGATCCCATCACACACACACATACATACACACATACATACACACATACAGACAAAAAATCAAAAATTTTTTTTTCGATTACAAATCGATAGGTATAAGTTTCAGAGCGATCCGACGTACCGTTACGAAGTTTTTCTCCCGATTGGTCTCGCCCTATAGAAAGCCCTATATTATAGATAAGGGCTTTCTAACAATACTATCTGGGTTATTTACACACTTTCGAGACATCTTAGTCGAATGCTGTGCGGTTATGAACTAAATATGTAATGGCGAAAACATATTAGTTGTGCATGATACAACACTACTATGTCTAGTGCATCATCTTTTCGTACAGAACATGAAAATATTTCACGTGCGCTCTTGCAGTCATAGTAGTATTTTCACGGGTACGATCACACACATCACTTTGTGTCCATGGGGGACGTCCATGGCTACAATACTAAACATAATCACAATTTAATTATTCCTGACCACAACCTAACTCTGTTTGAGAAAAGTCCCTTCTTCATGGGCACAAAGTTGTTCAATAGGTTACCATTGTGTGTTAGGAGTATGAATTTACCACTGTTTAAGACGCATATGTCTGGGGTATTGATTAACAGTGTTCCTTATAGCGTACAAGAATATTTACAAATGGAAAATTTTGATATGTGAATTAAATTAAAAATTTTGAATTTTAAGTTTTAAGGGCTACATTGTTGATGTTTTTTATATCATATATACTGTTTTTGTTTCCTGTATTTACTTACACTTATTGTCTCTATACCTATGTATATGTGATTGCTTTGCTTGGCCATCGACATTTTGTTTCTGGCAGCAACCTACCGACGTTTTCAATGCCATGTACTTTTGGTCAATGAAGTAAAGGCTTATTTATTTATTTATTTATTTATTTATTTATTTATTTATATATATATGTTTAGAGCTTGAAGTAATAAAAAAATATTCATATTTCAGGTTTAGCATGTCAATAATAGTAAGGTTTCATTTATTTTATTTCTGATACTTTTTGGCTGTTGTCCAGTAAAGCAAATATAAAGCATCAAGTAATTTTAATAGACTAACAAGAATTGAAAACAAGAAATGAAAACAAAAATAGAGAAATAGTGGATGACGAGGTTAATAGCTTGATGCCATGGCTGCTATTGGAAAGTAGCGGTGCACCTCGCCTCAAGAAAATAAAAGTAGTGAACTAAGATAGGATAATTAGCATAAGTGTAATTACAGGATCCATGGATTTCCTAGGTATTTTTGTATACCTGAAAGGAGAGGGCATACACAGTCCAGCCTAGTAACTACATAGTATAACTCAAATGTTACTGGATAAGAAATAACAAAACAGTGATATGTATAAGTTTAGTTTTTACTTAATATTATTAATAATAAAATGCTATTTGAAACTTGAAATTCTGTGGCCAAAATGAAAATGTTACTATATTCTTTAAACAATAGTATCCGGATGTAGAATCTGAATCTTTGTCAAATTTGAATTCAGAAAAAAGGACCACTAGCTAATATCACCAGTCGTCTGTGATATTCTTTAATTTATTATGCAAATATCGGTTTTCTTAAATATATAACGCGGCAAACTTCAAATCAATTTTTTTTAAATAAACATTAAGGAAGCAAAATACTGTCACGTATACCAGTCATTATATATCTTAAGCTTGACGGTGTACTTTAAATACTTTACAGGACGGCTTGCGTCACTTTGTATAATAAAGTTTTACCGTTACGACCTGTATGACGTGATGCCACGCCTTGGATGGTGTGCAGGTTATGTAGCTAAGATTCCAGATCGATCTTCTTCGTCAGGTGGGAAAATATGATTTAGGAGGCACTTCTGTTAAAAACAGTAACAATATCTATTGGTCCAAGACTTGATAAATTTGCACTGTAGCCGATTACTAACGTTCGCATGTTTTTTCGATTGTGGTATACTTTTGAATTGTTTATATGTATGTAATATAATAGGTTTGTTCTAGCAGGACATTTCAGACGGTTAGAAGCTATCCGGAGTTTGCACATAGCGATATACGCGTCGCTTTTATTGCTATTCGCAAACTCCGGAGGCTTCAAACCGTCCGAGATTTCATGCTAGAACAAACCTAATACAGATTTAAAGAGTTTTGTTGTATTTGATTTATGGTTAGCTTTGACTTAATTCCACTCAGAGTTTACACTGCAGCCTAACTACTTGGCATATTCTGGTTGGAAATTATCTTTCCTAGACCTTTGACAAATTTATCGTTCTATTTTTACTACTTTAGGCGTAGAGGTCGAGTATGCGCACATGTGTGCTGCGAAAGTCGGGCTCACGTAGGAAATAAGGTTGCAGATTAGGGCCCTACGCACATATGTGCGTGCAGGGAGCTAGTTTGGGTGAGGAGCAAAGTCTGCCGAACTGATGGTTTGCTTGAGTATTTATTAATAAAATATGCTGATCGTTGCAGGTTTAAGGTTTATAAATGATCGCGTTGAGAGCTCGCGTTGTTTATAATTTGTCTTGAATGTTGAGATAAAGTTTTCCAAGCTCAAGTTCAAACTTACGACTACTTAGTAATTTATGCACGATACTTCTTTTGGAAACTATTTATAATAATTATAACGTGTTTTTTTTTAATGGCAGTGGCACACACACTAAAGGTAGACCCTACGGTGCTCGACGAGCGGTGTGTGTGCAAAGATGTTGATTGACACGGCTCTTTAATATTGGTAAGTTGTAATTAGTGGGAAACAGATGTCCTAGGAGTGAGCTCCACAGTGATGCAGTGCGCCAGACAAAGGAGTTCTTGTAAACCGATGTTCTAGGTGTTTCCAGTTGTACGACGAACTGGTACGCTCTTGTCGTCTGTCGTGACTGTCTGACAGGAGCTGCCAGGGGCGGGATGAGGCGGACCAAATCCTGGGAACATCTGCCGTGAAAGTATCTGTAAAACAGAGATATATCGGCTACATGTCTGCGGTGTTCCAGACTATCTAGATTCCGGGTCAACTCCGGGTGCCGACGAGACGCACAGCTCTCTTCTGAATGGAATCCAGCAGCTTTAGGGTGTGATTTGGTGCGGCACCCCAGATATGTGAGCAATATTCTAAGCACGGTCTTATTTGCGATTTGTAGAGCAAGAGCAACTCCTGCGGTGTATAGAGTTTTTTGTTGCGAAATAGCGCACCAAGCTTCTGGGAGGCTGATTTTGCGATGTTAGCAACGTGGTCATACCAGGACATATTGCTGTTGACCGAGACACCCAGCAGTCCGATTGGCAAGAATGAAGGAATGGTCGATCCTGCCATAACGATGTCAGGGCCCGCTGTATTGGCCCTCTTGGTAAACGTTGCTGCTTGGGTCTTTGCTGCATTGAACTGGACCAAATTTCGGTCGCCCCAAGTTTGAACTTTCTCCAGGTCTTGATTTATTGCCGTAATCTGCTCCTATCTGCGGTGATGAGTCTCAGTCGCTGGTAAGGGTTTTTCTGATCTAAAGTGGGAGACAAGGGTACTGTCATCTGCAAAACTGTAAACAGGATTATTTCTTTCGGTCAGCAGGTGATTAATATAGATGAGGAACAGAGTTGGTGAAAGTATTGCGCCATGAGGCACGCCCGCGTTGATGGTGAATGTGTCCGAGATGTGTCCATCGACTGCAACGTGCAGAGATCGGCTCTTAAGGAAACTGGCAAGCCAGCTGCAGAGAGAGGCTGGAAGTCCGAAGGACGGTAGTTTGTTGAGCAGCCCGTCATGCCAAACTCTGTCGAATGCCTTTGAAATATCCAACGCAATCGCTCGAGACTCTCCGTAGTTCTCAATTGCCCTACTCCATATATGAGTGACATAGGCCAATATATCTCCTGTCGATCTCTCTTTGGGAAAGCCGTATTGATTATCGCTGATTATTTTGTTGTTCTCGAGATACTTGAGTAGTTGCTGATTGACTACACGTTCCATGACTTTGGAGATTATTGGAAGCAAGGCAATTGGACGATAGTTCGAGGGCATGGTTTTCTTGCCTTTTTTTGGAACAGGTTGCACTCGAGCGACTTTCCAAGCAGACTGTTATTCAATAATTTTTTCAGGTTTTGCTTAATGTGTTCATGTTTCATATTTTACCATCGAGGGCAATAGGCGTTTATTTACTAATTAAGCCATGTTCTAAAAATTATGCAATAAATAATTTCCTTTTAAAATTTCGAAATGATAATTTATTTACAGACGAAAGCAAAATCATAGAGTTTCTTTGTTGATTTTCTCGACGCAACATTTTATTCAGAATTCAAAGGAAGCAAAACTGTGATAGGAAATACAAAAATCCAATTCGATTCTCGAGGTATGCATCTTCTTTAGATTCGATAGATACTTTTCATGTTTTGATAAAGTATACAGCGAATAACTCACACAAAGCAAATATGCGGCTTTTCTTTTTTGGTTCATCTTTTATACAACAGTATATCGAAGATGTATTTAGGAAAAGCGCATTATAAAATAAAAGCAGCTGGGATACGAAATAATCTAGTGTGAAAATTTCATACGCGACTCTCTGTGAGTACTCTAAGTATTCTGAATGTAAAATTGAAACTTTACGGTACAATTCGTGCACATCTCTGAAGTATATGCATATCTTTAAACTCCATCAATTTATGACGTATTTAAAAAAATCTAGAGATTGGACACAAAATTAGGAATACTGATTCTCCATTTAAAATTAAACTATTCTTTGTAACCCAGTTCGTTCGTTCTCTGAACTTTGATGCACTAGACCATTTTGACATGTAAATGTATACAACGGCGACGTGATGAAAATAAGAAAAAAAATCGTTATACATAGATCTAAAATAATAAGATACCTACACAAAATATTCGAAACAAGAAAATGAAATGTGTGCAGATTGGTCTTAATAGTGTGGCAACACTTTTAGGTTTTCGGTTTTGAGCCAGCATGTAATAATTGTTTGACCACTAATTCGTGAAGGCTAGATAGGCAAAAAAATATAGACTTAATCTTACACTAGACTAACTTTCAAACTTTTATTACGTAAACTCAAAAAGGCCGAAATTATTATTTTAAATTTTTAATGTTTCATTATTTTCTGGAAGCAGATTGCATATAATGACAATACTAAATCTTTTACCAATGGATCCTTCTCAGGTATTTTTTAAGGTGATCTTTTATAAGGACTGTAGACAAATACACAAATTATACATTTTATATTTTTACTTGTGAATAAAACTGATTCAAAAATTCTCTACTTCTCGTGATATTCAATTAAAGAAAATTTGGGATGTAGGGCAACTGTATATGTTTGTACATTTCTGACAATGAAATTTACATTTCCAGATACGGCAACGTGTATTTTGTATACTCACAAAAAATTGGCGGATTGCTTACTTGGACCTCTTTTTCTAGTCCTGTTGTATGTTTTCAAAAGTGCAAGTGCAGCTGCCTGTCTAAAATGTAAATGATCTTTTTCATCATTGGATGCCCAATACATTGGCCATGCGTTATGTGAGGCCATATATAGATATT
>MU182231.1:388989-399067 GCA_016904865.1 Pissodes strobi
ATTGAAAAGTAACAGAGTAACTAGAGTAACACGTGAAATATATTACAAAAATTAAACAAATAATTATTATTAAAAAAATACAAGTAATGCTCACCATTTAAATTTTGTGGAAAAAGAAGGTCATATTGCTCTATCTCTGTAAATTCCACAGTGCACATTTGTTTTAAGTGATTACTTACTAATCACGAATGTGTAGTAGTGAAATCACATTGAAGGGGAATGTTACTTCGTTGGTAAAAATAATATCTTCTAACTCTCCTTGTATTAAATACCTAAATTGGGATAGTCGCTCAAAATCGCCTGGGTTCAGGATATGTGTAAATTTTGGTTTGTAAGGCCGAAATTTGCCTTAATTTAATATTTTTACCATATTGTAGTTTTAGCTATAGGATTTGGTAATGTTTTTGATCTTTTTCGCAATGACTGCCTTTGTTTCTCCAATACGAACAACATTATTTGATGCTCTTGCGTTATTGGCAACACCTGTTCTACGTTCCTTATTGTAGTTATTTTCTGAACTTTTAAAAACCATCGCCAGGATCCCTGTCGCTGTGAATTGAGTAACTGTATCATATCTGCCATAAAAAATTTCGGAAGCTTCCTGAAACGTTTTGTAATATTCACCAACAATTCAAATTTATTTAAATTTAACTTGCCCGGTCAAAAATTGATGTTTTAGTCAAATAACATAACTGACAATTACAATTTAAAATCAGGTGGAAAAGGGTGGCAATAGTATACTAAGACAATAAACATTGATATAATTTTTAATACTGAGCGACATTCGGTTATTAGGTATTTTCGGATCTTAAATTTCAATTATTTCTCTCTAACGGTTAGTCCTGATTTTATTTTATATTTTGGACTAGTTTTATTATTTTAATATTATTTTCTCATAAAGAGAACTTTTTACGCATAGTAAAGTTAATAATAAAAAGTAGAGAATTTAAGGCTATTTGAAAATATTTCTTTTAATATGAGTCAACTTAAACTATTTCTTATTTCGTTTTGCTACAAAAGTAAAATTAAGGTTTAATAATTGATTTTTTAAATTCTTGACTGTCTTATAGTTTAACACTTTTTTCTCAGGAAGTCGATTTCTTCATAAAGAACAAGTTTAAGGTATAATAACTGATTTTTTTAATTTTCAACTGTCTTGTAGTTTAACACAAGGGAGCCGATCTCCTCATAAAGAACAAGCTTTTTCATAAAATAAATAATATAAAAAGGTTTCCCGTATGTAGAGAACTTAAGCGAAAACACTCATAACAACAAATCCCGGGTTACGATTAATTAATTTCCGTAGACATTTAATTGAATTCTGGATAATGCGTCTGCGATTTTATTTTGTCACCTGTCTGGGTGTCTAATTGTATAGTTGTATCTTCAAAGCGTAATCTCAAATTGGGTAATTTCAAGTTAAGTTGCTTTAAATTAATAGGCCAAACGGACAGGCGATGGCTGTACAGATACCGAATTTAACACTAGTAAATAGAGGGACGGAATCTTTTGTGTGGGTAAACTATTATTAGATTTTATTTCCATTTTAGGGCATCTTGTCTCGGATTATATTCTTGGGTACGCGATCGTTTAATCATTAGGAACATTTCTTTGACCTGATAAGTACCAATAGCAAAATGCTAACGTCAGTGGCTATTATGAATTGTTCTCAAAAATGTGCCAGGTGAAGTTTTGATATTTAACGCTCTGACTTTAAACGCAAGCTAGGAAGTAGTACAGCTTAACAACTAAGTCGGCATTTTTGGCAACTGAATATTGCATCTACATAATGTAGATGCACCAGCCGAGGCATGGGCGTTTCATGTACAATAATTATTCAATTTAAATTTAATTAACTTATATTAAATTATTAGTGAAGAACATATTGTAAAAGGATTTCTTCGAAAAGGGAAAACGTTATTTCATATGGCAACATAAAGGTATATTTTTAGAAAAGCCATAAACGGGGATGATTGATTTACTTATTTAAAATAAACTAAATTTGAAATAAATGAGAGTTATCGAGGATTGTCTAGTTCTTCTAAGCTAAACTGTAAATAATTGTTATTAAAAACTGCATTAATACAGCGCCGGTGCCTCTGATGTTATCAAATGATTCTTTTAAAATTAAATTTAATATTTTATCTACACCCGAAAAAATATATAATTTTCCACCCGTAGAAGTTTCGTGCTTATTTTCAATGCAACGATATTGTAACTGTTTCTGCTAGCCTATTTGGTTTCTTTAAAAAAGTCCGAATTTCGTGTTGACAGATGAGCAATATTCACTCATATTGACTGAATATTAATTATTATTGAGATTTTAAATATAATGTTGGTATTTTAGCAGTAAATATGTTGTGGTAAAATAAGGACAATTAGGATTTAATAACAACGGGTCCTCCGAAAAAATGTCCCAAAATCCTATTTTCTTTCAAGCTTTGATTTATTTTACTTATATTTTAGGTTAGGTAAGAGATATCTAGAAGCAGTTTTCAGTGACATAATAGGTACTCATTTGGCTGTCTTTTGTTTAAAAAAAGCGGTATCATTGCTTTTATTGTTGAGAAAAGCTGATTTATTTGCGGTTACGACAGAAAACGCCCTCTAGCGGCTAGGTAAGAAATCGCAATCACCCCACTCAAGGCACGGCTGACAGCCCAAGGAAAGCCCTTTTTAACGACTCTAATATAAATAATTTCAACAAAATTTGAAAAAATAATAACTGTATTTCGAACAATCTCAACCTTTTGACTAATATTATTTGAATTTAAATTTAGCTTTGGGTGCCGACTTTTTAGAGATGAAATTAAACTTAAATTTTCTTTCCACGTCTTTTTTCATTTTAATTGTTGATATAAATAAAAATTTTCTCCACTTAAACATAAGACATTGTCATTTATTTCATTATAAAACACTGGCTTTCTTAATTTAGTATTTACTTAGTGCCAGTTTTTTGGTGTCATTTTAAACACTAGGCAACCACTTAATCATTCGGCAAAACGGTTTCTAGAATGGTATAGGATACTCGAAGTCATATATTTAATTTAAGTTAGAAAGAATTTGACAAATTCGATTTTCATTAGATACGATAAATTCAGACTATTAGTATACGAACAGAAAAACACATATCCTGAAAGGATATATTCAGCCACCTAAGGGTAAGCATTCTAAAATGATTTATTTATTCATCTAACATTTATCTTAAAACCTACATAAATTTAGAGGAAATTTCTCCTGATAAAAATTCTGCACACATCCTAGAATTGAATGGCTTCTACAAGATTTTTCTTCGCCTAACGGAAACGTGGTGCAGTTTAAATAAAATAAGAATGTGGTTTTAACATCTTCGCTTATCCAAGGAAAGGGGCTTTTAATCCAAACAGTGAAGTCATAATATGTGAAATATGATTTGGATGTATCCCTTTTCTGAGAGCCTAAGATAAATCGGTTTGAAATGCACGGGCAGTTTTATGATATTTTTCTAAAATAGGCTACTCCTCTTTAATATAATATTTTAACAAATGCGAATGCGAATAAACCTGTAAATCTATTCTCGGTATGAAGCTCGTTCTGACAATGCGGTCAATATAATTATTTATGCATTAAGAGGGCAAAGTGCGTTATTGTAGAGAGAGAAAATTAAGTCGCGACACGTTAGCATAGTGCGATAATTCCTCGTGATCGATAATATCACTTTGCGCTCATAATCCACCATTTTTTTTTCTTAAACATTAAGTAATAAATAAAAAAAATAATAAGATGGGTTTGAAGTAAAATCTTCTTTTGGCGCGTTCAGTACACTTTTTCTGGGTAGTGAATAAGAATGTGCTGTCTGCTAATAAGCATGTAACGCTCAATGTTACCTACGTTCGGCTAATTAACGCTCATTTAGGTAAAGGCAACTTCAGCGAAGCGAGAGGGAGGGATTTCCGTTTCATTCTTATTTTTCTCGATAACAGCTGCCCGTGAAAACTTTTGCAAATTTTAGGCACAATTTGGGAGCCGCCGACGTGACGATAAATTGTTTTTGGCGATTAGATTTTCCGTTTAAAAATTTTACGCACGATAACTCTCGAAGAAATTAAGCAATTTCGAAAAGATTTTCTGGACACTTGACAGTCTTCCCATAGCTTTTAGAGTGTTAAGGGAAATTTGAAGAAATGCTTCTTCTAATATTCTGACATGATCTTTAGGTTAAAATATGTAGATTTAAAATTATAATCAGCTGAAATCTCATTAAAAACTATTTGAAGCAGAAAAAATGGACAACGATAAATAAATTTGGAAATTTTGTGGTGATTAGGGGCAGTTTCAAATGGATTTTAGGGCAGATTTCGTGGTAAAATTTTAATTTTACTATATTAACTTAATAATTTTTGTGATAAATAAGTAGACCTATTTCCCTGAAATCTCATCAGTTTCGGGGGTAAAACTTTGTTTTAAACATGGAAGTTGTTGTAAGTGATTTAAAATAATTTGAACGATCAGAAAATGTGGAAATTTTGTAGTGATTACAGGCAGTTTCTGGTGTGAACTTTAGGGCAGATTTCGACGTAAAATTTTACTTCAAGCGTATCAATCCGTATAACTTTTGTGGTTAATAAGCAGATTTATTTACCCGAAATCTCATTTAAAATGATTTGAAGATGGGAAAATAGGTAAGTAAGTATCAGAAAATTTTAACATCTTTAAGTGATAAGCAACGGTTTCTGTTAATTTTGTCCGAGATTTCGAGGTTAAATGTTATTTCAAACATCGAATTTGGAATACTTTCATCTATAATTTCCAAATATCCTGGCACAAAGCGACGTAAAATCTGAGTGAAACGACCTTTCAAAATCTTAAAGGACCATCAAAATTTTTGCAATATAGAAACGATGCTAAAATTGTGATTTTTCATTTATAGCATTTGTTTATGGCATTGTTAATTTTCGGAGTCAAGTCTTTGGGGCAATTAAAGTAATAGATACAAATCTATTAAATGAACATAAATATAATATTCCCGATTCAGTGGAATTATAATATAATTCATTATGATGCCCCAAAAGATAAATCAGAGCCAGTTCTTTTATTTACAAATTAGGAACAGGGTGATTGTAAGGTAAATTTACATTTTCGCATCAATGCATCCCTTTTCTCTACATTATTGGTCAAACATAGTGATGATCCTATATTTACTTTTGCAATAATAACTTATATTCCCAATTTATTGAAGTTATATATTATGCCCCAAAGGTAAATCAGAGTCAGTTGCATTATTTAGAAATTTAGGAACTTTAGAGGTATATCAACATCAGCTTTCTGTTTAGCGCAAATATGGGAATTTACCTAGAAAGTTTCGGAGGCACTTTGCTGAAAACCAGTAATTAGTACTTCAAAATGTATTTTAATCGTGTTATGTTTAAGTGCAGAAAATTAAGGCTTTACAAGGCCTCGCTGGAAATCTCAACAGGAATACATAACATAAGTTTTCGAGACTTACTGACTAAATTCATTTATTTTAAAACTACATTCACAAAACATATCCAGAAAATGGTATTAAATATTACAGCTTTGCAAAAACATTGTATATGAGATTTCCCTAGCAACCATCCGAAAAATCTTTCGAATTCTTATTGATAATTAAACACCTTCCCTAGAAATACCTGCCTACTATTGTCATAAAACTAAATTTGTTATATTATATTGTTGTATTCAATAAACTTTAAACTAACGTTCCTTAACCCATTAGCATCCATGCAATTTTTATATGGCAAATTGTTTTGAATTTCATACATTTTGCTAATTTGATTTCTGTATCGGTAACAATAAAAAATTTTTCCAAAAAGTTCTGGTCTCTAAATAGATCGCGGGGCAGATATGGATTGTTTTTAGCTAGACAAATGATTTATTTCAAAACGATAAAAATTATGCAAAACTACTTATTTCTAATAGTTCACGCAAATAAGTTTTTTCAAGAAAATTTCCAAAACATATCACAGAAAGTATAATGTTGTACACGCCGGATTTTTTTCATTTACACAATATTCTTTTTGTTTGAATATTTCTCTCGTAATCTCAGGCTGATATGGCTTTAACTTGTTGGCGTCATTGATTTGGTTTGAGATCCCACTGCCGTTTCTTATTTACTTATTAATTCGAAATTACTTGTTAGTTATTACATTTTTCTTTCTCTTCAATGGTAAAAAGAACTAGTACCATTGCGATCAAAAAAAAGTAGTACAAAAATTAGTAGCCCCTAGTTGAGGTTCTGGTCTATAAGGATTTCGAGAAATTGATATCGTCGTTACTATGGAAATAACACAATGATATCACCTAACTTTTCAGGCGTTACAATGGATTCGTTGTTGATTTTATTATATAGGAGCTGAAACAGAAATATAATGAATATATTATCTTTAAAATTGTATACTTACCTATATTTTAAACATGGGCAAATTTCTCAAGTTTTTGAATAAAATAATAAAACATGTGTATAACAACTATAATTATATTTATATATTGAATATACAAAAACATCCAAGTCAACAAAAGCAAATAGGGGAAAACATATAAAATTACAACATTTTAACAAAAAATAAATAATTCTAAATATAACATTTAACCTAAACTATTACAAAGCAGTTTTTAAACATTTAGTCATTGTGCCGTTGTTTTCAATCGCCATTTGTAACCGACGCGGCATACTTAAGACTAAACTTCTTGTATACTCCTGGGTTATATTATCCCATGTCGTGTTTATCCTCTGGCGCAGTTCTTCTTCATTTCTTGGCTGAAAGTCATGTTTATACATGAACTTGGTCATTTCTCCCCACACATTTTCCATTGGGTTGAAATCGGGGCTCTTTGAAGGCCATGGTAAAACTTGAATGTTATTTTGTCGAAAGCAGTCTGTTACTATGCGGGCAGTATGGATGGGGGCATTATCTTGTTGAAAAATATAATTTTGATCAAATACGGCGCCAACTGATGGCACCATAACATTTTGCAAGATATTGCAATAAGTTGCAGCAGTCAGCCATCCTTGCACAATTTGGCATACACCTGGACCGCTAGCGCTAATCCAACCCCAAACATTTACGGAAAATCGTCCGCTTTGATTTGTCTTGTGCGTATACCTTTCATCATATCTTGTGTTTGTTGGCCTATATACTCGGACCTTTCCATTGTTACAAGACTGGAATGTTTTCTCATCTGAAAAAACTACAGAATCCCACAGTTGGTTTTGATATTCGTTTGCAAATTGTAGTCGCCTTTGTTTATTCGGTTCTGTTGAATTTATTTTGTTTGCAGAACACCTACTTTTTAGTTCAGACCTCCGAATTCTTCTTCGAGCTGTAAGTGAAGATCCAGGAAAATGTGTTTCTTCTTTAGCCTTAATAGCGGTCTCGAATGGGTTGTCCCTTAAATAATTAACCAAATCTGTATCTTCGTCTATGGTGGAAACTTTTGGGCGACCAGAACCTGGTTTTCTCACGATACTTCCATGCTCTCGAATTTTGGATTTAGCCAATAACACGGTTTTTTTGTTTAACCCTAATTCTCCAGCAATGTACCTTATAGGAACCCCATCCCTTAATCGAGAAAATATGATCGACTTTTGCTCTGACGTTAACGGCATTTTTAAAAATTTAGCTTGACATTGAGTTGTCAGTTTGAAAGAAAATAATGTATTATAGACCAGGAGATTAGGTTGTATTTTGTTGTACTACTTTTTTTTGATCGCAATGGTACCTGCTGCTTATTTTCTTTTAAGACTTGTTGATTTCTGCATAGATTGTTTCTTCTCATGGTGGTCTAGGGATTTAGGGCGTATCCCTCACATATTTCCCCGTGGTTTTCCCTTATTTTTCTTTAATTTTCTTTCAACCGTAAACGGTTTGTTTTCCTTTATTATGTTGTTGTAGATTTTGAGGTTATTTTGTAGTTCCACTTTCTTACCGACAGTTCTGGGATTTGATATTTGGGATTTCTGCTTTATATTTTCCTTTCAAGTGGCATGGTGTAGATTTTATAATATTCGATTGGAAGCGTTGAATATTAGTAATGTGCTATTGTTCTATATTTGTTGCTGTCAATTCGGATTTGTAAGGATTTATGATTTCGTTTAGGAGTATTTCCTATTATTTATTGAAAAATTTAATTGTAGCTCATTAGCTGTTGCTTCCGCAGTCGTTTTACGAAGCCTGGTTCTCTTCTATTATCTCAGAGGTATTCTGCCTATCGACTATTTCTTCATTTCGATCCGAGCTCTTCGCACTACCGTTTTTTCTGGACTGACGTTTTTCCCTCTAAATTCGTTGTAAGTTGCAAATGCAAATTTTTTGAAACCGAGGACCTCGTTCTTCTAGAAATTCCTACTGGAGAGGTAGGAAGTGTTTGTTGAAGTGTAGTGGGTGATTCAACTTTTGGTGTTCCTTTTTTCTAGGGCATTTTGGGTTGAGTACCTAATTTGTGTTTGACACAACCCATTTATCGGCATAGTCGTACTGCACAGGGTAAGGTTTTTCTGGAATTTATTTTTTGAACAACCTGCTGGCACATGGTCGCCATGACGCTAAAGGTTATTTTCCATTAATTGTAGAGGCTTTCCGAGCTAACCTTTTGGTCGGAAGACTCTCACTCTCGAGCAGGTGACTTTCATCTCAACTGCTGAGCTTGCATCCTTTTCAGCAGCAGACCTTCGGATCTAACATGGTATAAATTGGACAATTTATTATTGAGTCCACTTACTGTGTGTTTGATGGAATTTACTAAAAACCAGTTTTTGGTACTCCAATGGGAGCGACTGTTTCCCCCATTGTTGCTCAATATATTATGGATGACTTACTAGATGTTTGCATCCCTAGACTTACATTTAACGTGCCTTTTGTCAAGAAGTTTGTTGATGACCTCATACTCTTGATCCCTAATGGCGCAAAAAAAATAAATACTCCAAGTTTTCAATGAATACAATCCAAATATTCAGTTCACGATTGAAGAGGAACATGAAAGAAGTGTCCCGTTTTTAGACACAAAGGTGATTAGGGATGAAGATAATCGCATTCTATTGGATTGGTATATAAAACCTACAGCATCAGGTAGATATATAAACTACCATTCTCATCATTCAACTAAAATGAAAATTAACTTGGTTTTAGCCCTCAAGTCCAGAGTGGAAAAAATAAGCCATATTTCATTTAGGTAAAAAAAACTTAAAGCGCCTACACGGCATGCTTCTTGACAATGCATTCCCCAAACATCTCTTAGATAAACTAATTTTTAGTACAAGGTCTACCGTAGCAGGTGAACAGTCCCAGAGGGACCCTAATCTTAACATAGAGGAAATGAGCAATATTAACTTTTATAGATTCTCGATACCTTAAATTCCATCAATCACCCCAAAATTGATAAAAGTTTTCAAAAATGAGCCTAGAATTAAAATAGTTAATACATTCTCTAAAACAATAGGCAATTTATACACGAAATTGAAGGACAAAGAACCAACTTTAAAGCGCCCAGGGCTTGTATATAAAATACCCTGTTCTTCGTGTGATGAAATATACATAGGGCAAACCTCAAGAGTTCTTAAGGATATTTATCATTTAACTTATAGTCTTAATAAGAAAAACGACATAGATGAAACAACTGCAATCTATTCTCAGTAATAATTTACACAACAACCACTCTCTCGACTCAATATAACTTATATGGTCGTGCCAAAGATTTGGAGGGTCGAAACTGTGAACTCTTAGATTTAATTCTCTCATAATGTCTAGGTGAATGATGATGTAACAATACAACATAGCTGGATTCGATGCTCTCTGGGTATTTTAAAATAAAAAGACTAGTAAAATTTTCATATATTGAATTGATGTTGGTGTGACCTAACGCCATCTATAGCTGTTTCTTAGCATCATGTGACTTAGCACCTTCATCATTACAGGAAGGATCGTGTCGTTCCAAAAAGTACAACAGGTTACCAACAGGTGGCTTTTTCAAATTGTAGCCTTGACAAAGAAAATAAACATTTTCGAATGCTTGGACAGTAGTAAACAAGAGTTTTTCTTTTGAATTACACCCACCATATGGCCGT
>MU182231.1:399467-409999 GCA_016904865.1 Pissodes strobi
CAATTATATCAATCTAATTACTGCAATATCCTGGCGTAGGGAAACAATGCTTCTAACATATGCAGCAAGTGTATTTTCCGCACTTATTAGAAAATTAGGTATTGCATATGAATCGTGATTTTGTTTTGGTTCAGGAAAATAGTGCACCCTTTAAACTTATTTAAAAAAAAAGAACTTCCACAGTCTAAAGATATTCGGAAATCCTCTCTGATGGATCAGAGCGTCGCTATCTTCTAAATTTCAAGGTAGTAAAGTGGCCTCAAAGCGAACGTCATGAGAACTTCTTACTCGTCGTCTATCTATGACGAACTTAATTTTTATCAATAGTCATTGTTAATTTGGACAAGCGTTCTGATCCTATCATCTTGCAATACGCCATGCTAAACATATTTGACAGTGCTAGGTATTTTTTCCAAGCATGATGCACAAACTATGTATCTTGATTCTATTTTCACCCAGTAAGTATTTAATTTAAAAATAACTCATGTTTAAATGAAAATATTAAAACCTCTCTGAAATAAAGGTATTCATACGTTATTCATACAGTTAAAGTAAATTTAATTCATTTGCATCATTGCTAATTATTCATTGAAGATCTCACTATTTATTTTAAAATCCTAGCTGTGCTTTACAATATAATTAAGGGTCTTAGAATATCGTCGCTTCGCGACACTAAATGATTCTCCATTTATTCAGCAATAAGGAAGTGGCTTACCAACTTAAATTGCGACTTCTCTAGTTTACAATAAACTATGCATTAAGCCTGAAATAAATTAAATGTAGACGTCGAGAGGAAATTTTGCTGCGCTATGAGAGCTAAACCAGTATGATAATTAATTATACCATTATTGGTTAACCAATCGTTCGTTTACTCGATTATGCGAAACAACAGTTGACTGATAATTGCTTATTGTTAGTATATGAGAATATAACAAATGCATTCGCTGCATTTGTATAGTAGAAAATTGTCTTAGTTTTCTGGATTGAAATCTAGTTTTTTTTACCATTAACTTGGAGTATCTTGTTTTTACCTGTTATTAGAAGTACGTGCCTCCGAGGCATTTTTCATTCCAGGAATACATTATTGATTATTATGCGTAAGTACTTTCCTGCTTGCAGTTGGCATCTTGGTACTCCATATAAACCAATTCCTGTCTTAAATCTATTCTGGAAACACAGGAGAATAATTATTACTTGGTGTGACACGTCTGGGATATGATTGACTGGTACTCCCACGGCTTTATGGTAATACAGAAGCATCATCGGCTTAGAAGATTTCTGAATCACAACTGTCTTTAAAAACTTTAGGTTGGTTTGGCTTATAACTTGTATCGACGCAGGACGCATTTATTATCGGCAATGCGTCTTTTCCTCTTCATGAATATCCGGAAGACAGCGTAATATCTCTCATCGTAATCAGAATTATGATTACAATAACTTTATTTCGACACCTTCTTAGGTTAAATGAGGCTTTGAATTTGATGGTTCAGTACTCTTGTCTTATTTGAACAGGTGCAGCAAGCAATCAATAATGAAGTAAAACCATAAGGAATATAATAGAATAGCTATGGGAACTTACATAACGATCGACAGCGCAAATTTTTTCATATAAGCGTGAAAACACAACAACATGCTGTTCCTGCCAGATACTGAAGTTGCCAATGCGGTATGAAAGCACGTGTATCACAGGCATTAAAAGTTGTCAAAACAACACTTTTGCACCCATATGAATATATGGATCTATCGGGCGATATTTTCGATACTATTACAAACATATTTTAGGGGTAGATACATAGGAGGTGGGGTCCACAGTAAGCTGCACAACCTGCATGCTGCACATTTTGGTGCCAACAATCAAAGCGATTGTAGGTGTTTCTCAGGTACTTATTTTGGATTAAGACAAGCGATTTCCTAATGGTTCCTGGTCAAACCATTGTCAAGCCAAAAGAGGGATTTCTGACCCTGCAAGTCCACTTTTGATTAAACCAGCAGAGTTGCAAGGACTCGCTAAAATGCAGGTGTGACGATTTAGATGAAGAAGATGAAAATAATCCGATAACAACATTAGATACAAAATGAAAAACTCCACATGTTCCATTAGCTGCTTAGGTATATTATTGGACGGGCTATCATAAATTGCACGATTGCAATGATTCCTTCACCACGTAAAGTCAGAACACCAAGACGAACAGTCACCAGTATTGTAATTTCTTCATATTTATGACCAAAATATATTAATGAGCTATAAAACCAGATAAATACGCAGCAAAAACAAATTTAGTATAAGTATCTTATATACTATATCCCAAAGGAATATTGTCTTGCGAAAAAAGGACGGTGGCTGCAACCACCTAGTTTCAGAGCCTCTTTACAGAGGATAATAGATGCCTTCGGCGTCGACTCAAGTTATAAGCCAAAGCAACCTAAAGTTCTTGAAGACAGTTGTAATTCAGAAAACTTCTAAGCCGATGATGCTTCTATGTTACCATAAAGGGTCAGTAAACATACCACGCCAATCGTATGGTTTGGGAAAAACTGCTTACGAGCAGTCAATGCTAAAAATGCCGCCTACCGCAAATGACGCCGAAATCCGACAGCCAAAAGTCGAAATATATTCATCACGACTAGAAACCAGTGTAAGCGAACCATTGACGAGAGCAAGGAGGGATATACCGAGCAGATCAATAACAAGCTTCCCAACTATCCTAACGGATCAAGATCCTTTTGATCAGTTGCCAAAGCTGTCAATAAGGGTTTCTCAAAGACGTCAGTCCCACCACTGACCAAGGATGATGGCTCAATAGCGGAAACGGTCAAACAAAAAGCGAACGTTCTTGCCGAAATATTTGCACAAGTTCTACCTTAGACCATCAAGAAAATACTCCCCCAACTATCCCGAGAGTGAATTCCCCAATGCCGGGTCTGGCATTTCGCCAACGCGAAGTGGTTTAAAAATATGCTGCTGAACTAACAGCTCCACTATGCAAGTTTCTCTCCTTATCATTCAGAACTGCATGCTTTCCTTCTAGCTGGAAATATGCTCAAGTGAAACCAATCCCGAAGAAAGATAAAAAAAAGAACGATTCCAAATAACTATCGTTCAATTGCCTTAGATTCCATAATGTCCAAAGTCATGGAGAAACTGATCAACAAACAGCTCCTTAAAGATCTCGAAACAGCAGGCATCATATGAGATTGCCAGTATCGCTTCTGCAAGCACGAATCAACAGGAGGTCTCCTGACCTACCTGTGGATCAAAACCATCGAGAGCTATGGCGAATCTCGTGCAGTGGCTCTCGACATATCCAAAGCATTTGATAGGGTGGGGCATGACAGAATGTTAAGCAAATTAAGAGCGTCCGGACTACCACCAGTACTGCTTCTATAGCTTTTCAATTTCTTGAGGGATCGAAGCATCCGAGTTCATATTGATGGACATCTCTCGGAGGAATTTGAAATTAATGCCGGAGCCCACACTCTTCCTGCTCTATATCAACGATCTCTTAGACATGACAAGCAATTTTATTTACAGCTTTGCAGACGACAGCACTCATATCCTCATTCATGTCGCGGACTTAAATGACCGCTGCTCGTTCCCAACGCGACCGAGAAAATCAGAGTGCTGTCATCAATTAGGATATGAACACCATCGTGGAATGGTGTGAGGAAGATAATGTCTTGTTTAACGGAGGAAAGACTCAAGCAGCTACCTTCTCAAAAAAAAAACAAACCCCGCAGGACCTGATTTATCAATGACAGGACAAACACTGACTCTGACCTCAACCATAAGCTTGCTAGGCATCAACGTAGAAAACAGCGTGTCTTGGCATAATCACGTCAATAAAATCGCCAAGGCAGCAGCACAAAAGCTAGGAGCACTGTATACAGCAAAAAAGTTGTATACACCTCATCAGCTCTTACTTCTCTATAAGGCCCAGAAAAGGAATACTGTTCCCACGTGTGGAGCTCGGCCCCCAAACACTTGCTCAAGATATTGGACTCCATACAGAGGAGAGTAGTCCGTCTTGTGGATGACCCAGAGTTAACCAAAGACCTTGATAGCCTTGAACATGGAAGAAAAGTGGCGGACCTACCTATTTACTATCGATAAAACTACGGAAGGTGTTCGAACGAGCTGGCACATATGATTCCACCCAGAGTTGTGCCAAACAGAAACACCCGTCAGACACAGAAGCTGCTCATCAATATACGATTCAGTTGTGAACACCTAGTACGTCCCTGTTGAGGGAATCCTTTATCTGGAGGACTGCCTGGCTCTGGAATGGACTTCCGAGTAACATATTTCCCTAAAACTATAACCTACAGCGCTTCAAGTCCAATGTCCAGACACGCACTGCTCGTTGAGTGGCATAGGATTTCCCTTTGTGTGTGTGCCGAACATAAAAAAGGTATGTTCGATTACATTATGAAATTTTTCTATGTATCTGATAACCCGAAACTATTCTCTAGGGACAAACTTTCAACAATTCGATCGCTTTTAGAAAGGATAAAAACCAAACAATTTAGAATTAGTACCGAACAAAATAATGCCATGACTCTAAACAGTTCACATCCAAACTAACCCAAACTATAGGCTGCAGGAGGATGTATCGGCGCGGCGCGCGGCGCTGCGTGCTGCTTATCTAGATAGATACACTTTTTCAAGTTTGCCTGATTTTGAACAGTTACCTAGAAATGGTGTTTGCATGGGGAACATTTGAATAATATAATAGAATAGCTAAAATACTTTGAAGTCAATAGCTTAAATGAATGAGAATGACTATAAGAAGGTACTCGAATAAAATCTAACCGTCCTATGGTAACAACGTAGTTTCATTAATATCAAACACTGTTGCTATTAGTTCTAAAATCATAGGCAGATATTTTCGGCAAGGAAATAAATCTATACTAGTAATACAACACTTGTGATAACAATTTAACGATAATATATGTGACGTAGGCAGAAGTGATGAAAATATTGCCTTATCTTGAATGACAATCAGGGCGGAGCAAACGGTAGTTCTGTTTGATTGTTCGCTGTGTTGACATCATAAATGTAAATACTGGACAGCTATAATCGAAATTATGCTCATTTGCAATGACATCATACTGGCGGTCAAAAAGCGTATGTTCCCTAATATTTATTTTGCAAGAAATTAGTGGTGGCTAATCAACAATATAAATAAAGGCTAATACAATTACACGAAAAAGCACCATCTAATATCCCATCATTTTATTTAACGATATTTATTATGTGACAAAGTCGAATGGGTTCATAGAAACTGTAAAAGTGAAGGCCGTTAGCGCTTTTTGTACCTCGGATGCCAGTGCGCCAGTTTTGCTTTAAAGTAAGACGGTTGGTGCTAGAGACGCGAAATTTTGCATATAGACATAAAATTTAGACTAGAATTTTGCGTTTAATGGCGAGGTAGCCATTTTTCTCAATTAAAATTTTATTTATTACATAATAAATTTAAAAAATGTAAAATTCTCCATTTAAACTTGAATCTGTGTAACAAATTTCAAATCGATACCACTTACTTTTTAGTCGATATATCTAAACTCTTTGCATATCACGAGGATCATATTCCCATTTAATAATGACTTAACGTAAGATAAGCCAATCTGCTGATTTTGAGGAACTAAGAAGTTAGTCCTTTTAATTAGCGAATGAAGCTAGTCCGCCATTAATCCGAACCAATATAAACATATAATATATATTTTATTATTTAGTATATATAAACCCATTTATATTTAACAATAAACCTTATTTAGTAGTTATTATTAAGCCCATCAGCTGGTAATTTTAAATATATAAGTTTTGTTTTGTAAGGGGAAAAGAAAGCAGTCCGAAACCTAATCGCATTTCAAGTTAAGAATATAATACAACAAGCTGTATTTGGATCAAAACTGAATCCCACAACAATTAGAAATATTAAGAGGAATCATTTTGACTTCCAGGAAAAAAAATTGAAATATTTACAATTTAATTTACTTATTTCTCGCAAAAATACTATATTGATGAATAATTGGCATATTAAAATAAATATGTTAATCAAAACAATAAAATATACAATCTGAAAAAACTCACACAATTGCATTTTTGCCAAGTTAATGTAATAATTGTAACGATATGGTTTAAATACTCAAACAACAAATCGTAAAATAAAACTTACTATAGCCAAAAAAGTTATCGATCATTTTCCTTGGTATTGTCAGGAGTCAGAACGAAAGTCAGAGTAATTGTCTTCGCCATCGTTGCCACCTTCGTCTATAGTCATTACAAGTGGCGGAATGTCAGAAGCTTCACGTACTGGTATTGCCCCTCAAGCTTTCTGAATCACCTGTTCAGTATGAAACTTATTTATATATTTTATAATGACCTATACAAATTTCGTTTATTTATTAACCTTTCCCATGTAGCCAATGCTTCGGATGATCCCATAAAATTATAAATATATTGATTGTATTTTCGTCATTCGGACCACACCATGTAAATTACATTAAACTGGCAGTGGCATGGTGGCAATCGCAAAATTGTGTGTCCTAAAGGTTTAACATATTCAGCAAAGAAATATTTCTTTCATTGGGATAGTTGTTACTACAACCTTATTCGATTTTTAATGATTTTTTTTGTTTTTCTGGAAAGTTAATGTTCTTTTCTTTAAACACCCGATTAAACCCTGCTTGGTCCAAGATTTTCTTGGGATTTCGTCTGATAGATTGGAATGGTTGCATGCATTTTCCATGATTATTAGAGACTTTTAAACTTATGTTATGTTATTTTTTTTCTGTTCATGTTGTCATGATAATCATGCGCTTTTAACCTACTTTTTGATATTAAATGAGTGCCTTTAAAGAAGCAATCCATTGTTTCAGCATAGACCACAATATATTGATGCGTTGAATTAATCGAAGATCAAAAATGATGCAAAATATTATAAAATATCCAAAATCATTTTGCCAAAATATAAATTATATTAAGTAGTAAAGTACCACACACTAAAAAATTGAAAGGTTCTGACAGTCAAATTCTCTCATTGCAGTATGTATTCCTTTAAATGTAAAACTATTGGGACTAATTTGACTGTTTGAGAGGTACTGCTTTTAAAGTCTCCCGGAAATTCACAGTAAAGCATTATGAGCCTTATAATCTGTTTTGTCATCCTTAAAATCTGATAAACTAATATACCGGGTGTTATTTAAGTACGTGACCAAATTTCAAAGATTCAGGAGTTCAAATTTATATACTGCCACCACTCACTGGTTTCTAATTTTTGGGTTTATTTCGGATTGAGGAACTAAAAATACAACCTTTTTATTCCTTGAAATATTTTCATATAAAAAAACAACTATTACATCTCCCTAGATTCTCACACAAAGGTGATTTTTATTTTTTATTCTAAAAACTAAGCAAGGTACGAAAATAATACAAGGCATATGAAAGTTGTATTTTTAGCTGTTAAATTTGAAAAAATATTAAATTTTTAAAAAAGTGTGGCGTTCATTTTTTGGTCAAAAATATCCAGTAGATTGCCTTCCGGGACGCCACTAGACTTACTAATAATTAATCATAATTAATCTAATTTGGGCTAAATTAGCCCCTACTATGGAAATATCACTGCCAAATTTTAACGTAAATTGATTTGTACAAAAAACTACTTTTGTTTCGAAGTTTGACACTCTGTATCTTTGAAACAATGCATTTTCATATTTGTCGTGAAATAACTGAAAAACTTAATAAAAAGCAGATTTTTATTACGAAGCTCTAAAAATATATATCAATATAATTTTTATCGTCACCGCTTCTCTTTCAATCTGTGTGCTTATTGTCATGTTGCCAGCTCTTATAAAATAATTACTTGTTAGAGGTCTTGTCTATGAAAACTAGAGCATGACTTTCTTGGCCTCATTTTTATTTTTAATGTACTCCTATGAAAAGGTGAATACTTCATGTGTAATGTGTTCATTTATTATTTTCTATTGCTTGATTTCTTCCACTTAAAGTTTAGAGTTTTTATGCATCTTCTTCTGGCGGCGATTGAAAATTCAAATTCTTTGAACTTTTGTCTTATTGTTGCCAATGTCACATATTCTTTTCTGGAAAACAGCATAAAATGTGTTCCGAATGAAATTTTTTAAAAAGCTTGTAATTTGGTTTTGACTGTCTTCTGCATTGAAGACATATAAGGCGTGTAATATTTGTCTGATTTTAACTCATTCTTCTTAATATTTGCAATTATTGTTGTGGGACTCAATTTTGTTGCATCTGCTGCTTATGGTATTACGCTCCCTACTTGAAGTGCGATTTCGTTTGGAACGTGTTCCAGTTGAAATAAACAAAAATTCACAGATGCAACTGGGGGGGGGGGGGGGGGGACATTGAAAAAGATGAATTGAAAAGGAAAATGTGATTGGTCTTATAGAAACAAAGTATAAAAAAGCGTTTATATTCGTCCAATCAACTTTAGTTCAGTTGCAGTTAGTTAAAAATTATTTTAGCCATTTGAACCGACTCCGATACGTTATAAGGAAATTTAATGTTTTCGGTTAGTCACCAAAATTCCGTTCGTTTTGGTTAGTTTTAATATACTTTAATTTTTGTAACCTATTCCGACACGCTTTAGTACGTTTTTGTGCTTTTGGTTACTTTTGATTAGTTTTGGTTAGTCATTCAATCAGCTTTCAGTTAGTTTTAGTTAGTTTTAATTTATTTTAGTCATTTGAACCGGTTTCGATACGTGATAACCAATTTTAATGTTTTGGTTGATTTTAGTTAGTGGCAAAAAATCGGCTAATTTATCTAGTTTCAACTTACTTTAATATTTTCAATCTGTTCTGATACGTTTTAGCTTTGTTTGGTGTTTTTAATTACTTTTGGTTAGTCATTCAAACAACTTTCGATTACTTAAATAAAATTCGATACGTTAAAACCAATTTAAATGTTTTTGTTTAATATTAGTTAGTCGTCAAAATTCGGTTAAATTGGGTTAGTTTTAACACTTTAAAATTTTTAATTTGTTACGATATGTTTTAGCTCCCTTTGGATCTCTTGGTTAATAGTTCAATCAATTTTCGGTTAATTTCAGTTAGTTTTAATTTATTTAAGTCATTGAACCGGTTCCGATAGGTTATAACAAATTTTAATGTTTTTGGTTAGTTTTGGTTTATTGTTTTTAATCTGTTCCCATACGTTTTAGCCCGTTTTGGTGTTTTAATTACTTTTGGTTAGTCATTTAATCAACTTTCGGTTAGTTTCAGTTAGTTCTAATTTATATTAGTGATTTGAACCGGTTCCGATACGTTATAATTAAATTTAATGTTTTTGGTGGGTTTTGGTTAGGCGCCAAAATTCAGTTCGTTTTTGTTAGTTTTAACTTACTTTAATTTTGTAACCTGTTCCGATAAGTTTTAACCCGTTTTGATGACGTTTGGTTAGTCAGTTGTTCAATCAACTTTTGGTTAGTTTCAGTTATTCCAATTTATTTTTGTCATTTGTACCGATTCCGATACGTTATGATCAAATTTAAGTTTTCGGTTAAAACCCAGTCAAATCCCTCTTCATAATCGTAAAGTTTTTATTACCTCGATAACGTAAGCAAAGATAAGGCGTCCGCATAAACAAACTAATACGGTATCTCACGCGTATGACGTCAAGTGGCAAATGTAGCACGCACTTTTTCACGAATTGAGGCACTATACTAGGATAACAGAAACATTTTCAATGTTAATATTTTTGAAGATATTTGCGTTTGTTAATTATACCTATTATAACTTTTCAGCGGCATCTTTTAAAACTTTCAGTAATAATATTGACAAAAAGGTGATTATTGACGGTGACGGCTATTTCAGGTAGAAATAAAAAGGATGTTTTTTACAAAATTAATCAGTGATCAGACCCCTATTATTCTTGAACCTTTGTTACCACCGCTGATTGAAATGTACTAAACAAGTATGAACAAAAATTACTTCATTACAAATGGGTACCATTTATCTTTTCAAAGAAGAATAGTTACATTTTTACTTCAAACAAAATGCAAAAAAGTACTAATCATTCCATCGGCCGCCCAAGCTGCAGAAAGTGTTTAGATTTTCGTGATGATGGGATGAATTATTGTGTAAAATCCCAAGACATACCTCAAGTTGGATAATTATTATTTTACTCAATAATAAATAAATGGTATATCATACTTTGACAAGTTGTGCAACATGTAGTTTTATTTTCGCACATTAGTGTATTTTTTTCTTTAATCCAGGTAAGTGAATTCATAAATAATTGATTAGATGATTATCTACAGAAATACAAACATTTAAACATATTATTATTTTTTAAATGAACGATAATTTGTCGTGTTGGCCACCACATAAGACGTTTTATCGACAACATCATAAAAAGTTGTAGTAATATTATTTGTTCTTGATATCCTATATAGATCGCGTTATTTTTATATAAACATATAGATTTTGTTGTTATTTTAAATTTTAAAACTTGGATTATATGAATAAAATAAAGCATCTTAAATAATAGAATG
>MU182231.1:410009-449488 GCA_016904865.1 Pissodes strobi
ACTCGTTGTGCCAAATCTTAAATGAAACATTCAGTAAGAGCAATAAATATATTTTCATAGATCTTTTATTCAGGATGTGCTGAATTTTTGACTTTTTAAAAATAAGCAATAAAAATCTTAACACATTTATTTATATCTTGATAAAATGCAAAGATGTTTTACCAATCGTAATTAAAATAATTTGCTTAATGTAATAAAACATATTGCTTATTATGTGAAAATTGTACGAAGAAAGATTGTTTAATTTTGACGTTTTTTTCTTGTCAATCATTACTACTATTTTGAATCCTATAAAACCACTCATAATCTAGCATTGGTTTTAAATTATGGACATTTCAAAAGAAGAATACTAAATGAAGCTACTCTGCTAAAAAATCATAATTAGTTTAGGAAGTTTTCAGACAGTTCGCAATAAATCCTACAATGTCTCCTCATCAAGCTGCAGCTCTAACAAGTATTTTCAACGAAACTGTTAATAAAGAACTAGAATTTAATTAATTTAACTCTATAGGACGCACAGCCTCCAGAAATTGCATGAAATAATGGTACAAGGATTCAGTATAGTAAGAAAATGACACAAATGATCCAGAAGACTTCGCAATTAATAGGAAGAGAAATTTGCTTAAGCGACGAATATAAATTTGTTACATGAATACAAATATTATTGTCGGAACAGGAATATCAAAAAATTGCACGTTTTCTGCAAAGGATGTATCCAATATCTTCAAAAAATTACCATCTGAGGAACATTCGAAATACTCTCATTGGGCCAATATTTCTTGACGGATACCTTAATGACGACATATATTTGAAAAAGTTATAAGAGTTAAAGAGTTATGTAGACACCCAAAGTTAAACGAACTAAAGTGTATTGAATTAAACGAGAGAATACAAAAAAAAATTGAACAATGCAGTTCCATTTTCAGTATCCCAATAGAATTTGAGGGAAAATGCGGATTTTTAAAAAATACCTCGAATTTTATTCCGTTTAGTGTTTTAAATTGTTTGCAAAATATAATTAACATAATTCTAAAGTCCATAAAATAACTTATTAAAAAGCAGATCGATCACTTATAAACTTATGTGCTTATCAAAGTAAATAGATATATATTTTATATATTTTTTCAAAAGATCAGGAATAAACTTTTGCAATGCCCCAGTGGCTCCAGGAAGTTCTGGTCAGTAGCAAAGACAGTAAGTAATAACATTACAAAAACGTCTCTCCCACAGTTACAGACGAACGTTGCACCACGGCGACTACAGCCAAGGAAAAAGCAAACATGCTCGCCAAAATGCTGTCATCGCACTCTACCTTAACGTCCCTCAATGCAAGGCTCACCCCACCATATCGAACATCAAAATTACCATGGCAGAAGTCAAGTTTCATCACCTTGATATTCGTAAAATCCTTAAAGAACTACATACGCAAAAGACATCAGGGCCGGACGGAATACCTGCCATCGTGTTAAAGAACAGCGCCAACGAAATAACACCCGTTTTTAACATTGAAAATGTTTCTATTATCCAAGTATCGGGCATCAAATTGAGAAAAAGTGCATGCTACATTTGCCACAAGACGTCATACGCGTGAGAGATCTTAGTATGTTTACGCCGAAGGAATCGGTTAAAATGGCAAAAATAAATTTAAACTAACTGAAACTAACCGATAGGTTGATTGAACGAATTACCCAAACTAACCAAAAGTAACTAAAAGCACCAAAAAGGGTTAAAAAGAATCGGAACAGATTAAAAAAATTAAAATAGTTAAAATTAACTCAAAGTAACCGAATTATGGTGACTAACCAATACTAACGGTTCAAATGACTAAAATAAGATGAGACTAAGTAATGCTAACCGAGAGTTGATTGAACGGCTAACTAAAACTAACAAAAGCCAATAAAATTGATTATAACGTATCAGAACCCGTTCAAATGACTAAAATAAGTTGAGGCTAAGTGAAAGTGACTGCATGACTAACTAAAACTCACCAGATCTCTTCAAATTGATTATAACATATCGGAACCGGCTCAAATAAGTAAAATAAGTTTAGACTAAGTGAAGCTAACCGAAAATTGATTAGACGACTAACCAAATCTATTAAAATTGAATACAACGTATCGAAACCGACTCAAATGACTAAAATCATTCAATACTAAGTGAAACTAACCGCGTTAGATCGGGGATTGAGAGACGAATGGAATGACTTTTTTTAACGTTATAAAATGTAAAAACGAACCAACCGTAAAGTAATATGTATTTATGTGGTATATTTTTGTAAAATAAACTTATGTGATCTTCCAAAAGCATTTTTCACATTAAATTGTGTTAGGGGTGGGTTAGGGTGACTTTTAGGTTCTCACGACAGGCTAGTCGTGTTGCATATCGTTAGATCGGGGAATGATAGACGAATGAAATGCAAATGTTATTTTGCTTTTTACATCCACACTTATCATTATAAATTATAAAAAGAACTAAACTTGAAGTATGTGCTATATTTTCTAAACTAAACTTACGGAATCTAAACTGATCTAACCCAAACTTAAATCAACTATTACTTTCAACACTATCATCAGTTTTCTCATATGTCAAATTTAATAAGCGTTGCATTATGCTTCGGAATTTTCAATGTCTCCCCCGCTTGCATCTGTGTAAAGAGCTGTGATTTTTCCAGATTTTTTGTCTGTCACGGAAAAGCAATTTACCCATCTTCTTGGAAAGTCGCGCGAGGGCAACGTGTTCCTAAAAAAGGCAAGAAAATCACGCCTCAAACTATCGCCCAATTGCCTTGCTTCCAATAATCTCCAAAGTCATGGAACGTATACGTATAGTCAATCAACAACTGCTCAAGTACCTAGAGAACAACAGAATAATCAGCGATAATCAATACGGCTTTCGCAAAGAGAGATCGACAGGAGATATATTGGCCTATGTCTCTCATATACGGAGTATGGAGTAGGGCAATTGAGAATTACAGATAGTCTCGAGCGATTGCATTGGATATTTCGAAGGCATTCGATAGGGTTTGGCATGACGGACTGCTCAATAAGCTGCCGTCCTTCGGACTGCCATGCCAGCCCCTCTCTGTAGCTGGCTCGCCAGTTTCGTTAAGAACCGATCTCTGCACATTGCAGTTGATGGACACATCTCAGACACATTCACCATTCATGCGGGCGTGCCTCAGGGCACAATACTCTCACCAACTCTGTTCCTCATCTATATTAATGACCTGCTGACCGAAACGAATAATCCTGTTTACAGTTTCGCAGATTACAGTACCCTTGTCACCCATTTTATATCAGAAAAACCTTTACCAGCCACTGAGACTTATCACCGCATACAGGAGCAGATTACAGCAAATAATCAAGACCTGGAGAAAGTTCAAACTTGGGGCGACAGAAATTTGGTCCAGTTCAATGCAGCTAAGACCCAAGCAGCCACGTTTACCAAGAGGGCCAATACGGTGCGGCGGGCCCTGACATCATTATGGCAGGATCGACCTGCCTTCCTTCATCCTCGCCAATCGGACTGCTGGATGTCTTGGTCAACAGCAATATGTCCTGGCATGACCACGTTGCTAACATCGCAAAATCAGTCTCCCTGAAGCTTGCTGCGCTATTTCGCAACAAAAAACTCCATACACCGCAGCAGTTGCTCTTGCTCTACAAAGCGCAAATAAGACCGTGCTTAGAATATTGCTCACACATCTGGGGTGCCGCACCAAAGCACACCCTAAAGCTGCTGGATTCCATTCAGAAGAGAGCTGTGCGTCTTGTCGACAACCCAGAGTTGACCCGGAATCTGGAGATATTCTATGTTTTGCGTGAAACCATGTTCGGGATTTATTTTAAAATTCTAAACTTCCTCTGCAGACAAGTGAAATCAATCTTAAGAAAATAATCTCACTAAAATAGAGAAGCTTAAAATTTAGGCAGTGAATTTTAATTAAAAAGCAGCTAAATAAAATTAATAATTTCTGTTGTTGATTCACCCCAGTTGTTTGCAAGGCGAGACTCAGATTCATTGGGACATATGCGCCGACAAACAAACAATAATTTAAAAATGTTACCTATTTGTTTCCGTTCACGAACGATTACGTTTTCAGCGCCGCCGTATGGCCGTCACAAGTAAAACAAATATGACAACCTCAATCATATTTTATCGAAACAATTATATTTATGAAGATATTTGTTCAAAAATGTTAATTGAGCTTTAAATTTTGTCAGTTGGAATTAATGTAGGGGTGCTAAACAAATCAATATATGATTTAGGTAATAATTTACTTACCATAGTATGTATTTTAAGGAAGCAAATCTGTTTAGAAGTTTTCGTTAACATCTCAATAATTAAATGTTGATTCAAAGCTATAAAATGCATATATAATACTAAAGCAAGTGTAAGCAAGCAACATACATTGAAACACTTTATGGAGAGTATCCGATCCGATAACCTTATTAAAAGAGAGCGGATAAGTTTCTTTTTGTCGTTCTTTAGTGTTACAACATCGTTCTATGTTTTAGAGCCTGTTAATTTCCCGATTATACTGGAATATTTAAATTGGATATGCTCTATTGAAGAATTAGCTCAATTATCATAAATATATTGGATTGGATCTTGCGAGTATATAGGAGCAGCCTGCTTTGCCCTCCTTGAATCACGACATAGTTATTTGAATGAGGGCGTTTCTCAATTTCTCTATATAGTAGAGAACGCCAAGCAAAGTTCTTGCATGGTGGCTATCAAAGAGTCGTTTCCCAGTCAAAGTAATATAAGTGGACTGCATCAAAATTGTAGTCATTTTCCATCTCGGCGCGCGGCGCCGGCGGTCGGTGATCTTTATCTGAATAACATATCGTCTTATGAATTTTTATAGCCGCTTTTTTAGTTCTATTCAAATTGCCATGTCCACATTATTTATGTGAGAAAATATATATGCTTCTTTGTTCCACTTTTTTCCCTGAAACGAAATATCTATATTTGGCCTAAAATTCTTTACTTCGACATCAGATAATATATCAAAGTAAAAAGCAGATAACTTGGGTAATTTTGCCTAAAATATGGAAAAACTGCTCCTCGTTATCATATTTTCATTAAATACGACAGTACTGCTCAAGATGTCTCATAATATTAGCAATAAGACTGCCTGAGAGAAAGTCGTAATTTATAATGCTAAATGTTGTCCTATCACAATTTTATAAGCACTTAAATGAATTTCCCAATTAATTATATTATTTAAATAAATGTTTACTGATATGAAAGTTTCTTGGTACCTATCTGGTATAATGCGGTCTTACGTGACCCCGATTATATTTTTTAGAAAAAATCAATAAAAAAAATTTTATCTGTATTTTTATATTATTTCGTCTATTGTGAACTAGTTATGGCAAAATGCATCTTAATTTTGAAAAGTAATTCTTTAAAACAAAATAACCACACTCAATTTGCTGGATCGAGTACTCTTTGCACACAGTTTTGGAGCACTTTGAACATCTGGTTGAGTATTTTTGATCTTTGGCCCGTGGGCAGTGGAAATATATCTGTTTCCTTAGCTGAGGTCTCGCTGGTTCTAGTGCCGATGAAATTGGAATTTTTTAAATTTCAGCAATGGATTGCTTATATTTTTTGACAGTTTCTTGTTTTAAATTCTGTCCATCAAATGATTACTGATAAGTGCTCTTCCCAGAGATATTCCAGGTTCTCTTTTACAAGTCATCTTGAGACGAGGATGTGCAGCTTTCATGCGTTATGCATGATTTCACTCTTGCAATATTCAACATGACATTAAAAATAGCTACTAGCCATCTTTTATTTCAGCGGCCACAGGCACATTTTTGAGCCGGGCTATCTACATCAGTTTCTATTGCGTTGTAGGTTTCAAATATTTCTGGATTTCGTGATTCAGGATCTATAGCGTCGAAATGATGAATAGAATATAGTAGAAAAACCAATCTAAATTTTTAGAAACATAGGATAGATACCATTGTAAGGTCTCTCGTAAACCCAAAAATCTAGGTATTTTCGTCTCGTTTTTTGTTCGGAAAAAACTGAGATGATACTTTACTCTTATTTTTCTTTAACTGTTCCTATATAAGTCAGCCCTCTAGATTTGAGCTCATTTATTAGTTCAATGGATGTGAACCAGTTGTCCCCTGTTACGTTACTATAAACATTTTCAATAGGTTTCACTACATTTAGGACATAAAGGGTAAGGAAAGGTTTCCGGGTTGTCTTCTATTACTCTGTCCAGTATACACAAAAACATTCAAGAGATAATGGCTCCTAGAGTCACAACAGAATTTTCAGTCAATATCATGCAGGTTTGCCTTTCATACACATTCTAAAATTATATCTATCTCTAAATGCAACCAACATCTCATCCACTGTAGCAAATTCCGATCATGAATAATTATCTTGACAATTATTATTCACCAACATATTGAAAATTCCTGATACTACCGCTAGTTTGTCGGCCTCATTAATTATTATGTCTCTTCTACTTGCAACGTCATCGATCTTATTGCACTCAAAAGAAATAAACATCGCTTTTAAGACATAGTAGCCTGGAGAATTAGTCTTCCAGTACCATCAGTTGAAAGTAATGAGGCTGTATCATCTCGCCCTGATTTGGAAATTCCTGTTAAGTAAATTAGTCCTAGAAAAGCTTTTAACTCGGCTAGGCCCAAATGATCAACAAAAGACAGGCGATTTCATTGAAAGTTGGATGAAAGATCGGTTATATTCGCGTTGGTATGTTGCAATATAATGATTAGAATATCCTCTGTGAAAAGCAGTTGTCATGCTTCGTAAGGCGTAGGCGGGTTTCTTATTTAGGCAGGCGTTTTGAGTCCTGGTAAGTGCATCACGATATTGTGGGCTGGTCTTCGTTCATCTTTTGTGGAGCTTTTTTTGCCCATGTATACCGGTCTTGAAATAATAATAGTTTCCGGTTCGGCTTACCCCATCAATATCGTTAGCAATTTCTTCGTCCACAATTTCCTTCTGGATCTCCAGTTCTATTTCCGACTCTGAATCATGTAGACTATAATCACTTTCATTGTCCGGGAGGCCCCCAGAAGATTCACCAAAGTCACTTGGATCAACTCTAGGTAGGCTCATTAATATCACATACATTCGCAGCATGTTATTTTAGTTCTTTTTCTGGTAAACATTTACGTGCCATCGCCACTAGAGAAAAAAATACGTAACTGCTATACTGGGGTATCTCGACACCCCACACGTAAATAAATCGATAACGATATATGTAACTTGAACGTGCTTTTAGCAATAATTAAAACTAAATCAACGTAAGGCATCCGGCTACTGAGATGTTCGCCGCGCTGTTGCCAATTATTGAGAAATTACAGCCGATATTCGAGGTTATGGTTCATGAGATATCCCACCGTACCAGTTAGGGGTAAAGAAAGATTTCAATTTTGCGGCATCGTAGAGAAGAGTTATGTTATATGTAGCAAAATAGCTCCTGTAGGTTTAAGTTACGTTGTTCAACTAATTCGAGATCTGTGGCAATATTTTATAAGCTGATATATATGCTCCTGGTTTTCAAGCATCTATTTAGATTAGTAATGCTACTAAGTAAGTGTCAAAGCTTGCCAAGCCTCTTGCTCTGGAATCGTGGCTAAAATAGTAGCATGTTTATTTAAAAAAAGTTTCAAGTATATTAAATCATGTAGTTACAGGGTTAGCGAAAGTCAGAACCAGAATAACAATATGACCATAACGTTTAGGATTGTCCTAAGTAATTCTTGTCTTTAATATGCAATTTCCTAGAAATTACCGACATGAAGACAGTGATTCCAAAGCCTTGGTTTGTATTTATGAGAACAGTGCGAAGAAAACTTCAGCAGTTGCACTTACCGTTTAAGAAATCTAACAAAAAATTAACTATTTCATTACATTTTAATTAAAATTATTACTTTCAAGAATTTTATTAAAAAGAAACCTTGACCTAACAACCAAGTAAATAAACATGATTGACTTAACTAATATCTAACTAAGATATTTCCATCATTTGATATGAAAAAAATAAAATTCTGTATACCAAAAAGAATTCATTGACCACAGTTACAACATATAATATCTCTATGAGTACCTCAAATGACAAGGTTACATTTCCGGTCTTTCTATTTCTTTCTCGGGGACAAAAGACGCATCTTACTGGTTTTACTAAATATCTATCCTGTGGCGCACGTTCTAGATTCTCGGGAATATCTGATTTAGCTCTAATGTATGTCTTACTTATTTTCGAATCTTCAATCAAACCCGCAGCAGTGATCCTATTAATGCAACCAAAGTTAATTCAAAAATTGTTTTCTATTTATGGTATTGTTTCTATTAGCTAAATTAAGCAGCAATAAAAAGTACAACAACATGCCGCAAACAAAATTCTTTGAACACCGCTGCCGCTTCAGTTGTGTAACTATGGCCGAGTTTATCGAAGATGTCAGTATCCCCGTTGGTATTATTATAGTCCATGATCATTTCATGCTTTGTCTCGTTATCGATATTACTGAAGTAGTACATTACCGATAATGAAAGAATAAATCTTACCTTTCCTGGAAAGAAATGCCACAAGTCTTTTATTACTATCAAACACAAACTTTGCAATTCCTATATATTTTGCGTTGAGAAAAGAAGCAGGGATTTCTATTTTCCTCCGAGCATTCTTATTGTAGTGATATTAGGTTTGTTCTAGCAGCGATTTCAAACGGTACAAAGTCATCCGGAGTTTGCGCATAGCAATATAAGCGACACTTATATCGCTATGCGCAAACTCCGGATGGCTTTGTCAGTTTAAAATCGCTGCTAGAACAAACCTATTATGTTCAATGGACATCTTACTGAGTAGAGATCCATCGAAAGGAACCAGTTATCTAAGGCGATATTTGTCACTCTGACAGTTTTCTAACCTAATAAGCGGGTACGTTTTCTGTTGCGACTTTGCCAATATGAAAGATTGCGTTCACCAGGTACCAAGTGCTGGAATCGTTCATCATAATAATAATTTTGATAACATTATGCAATAGGAATGAGGGGTCTAGTATTTACAATAGTTAAAGATAAATTTGTTCTATGTTTCCCTAACAGAAGCCAATTTAACATTCTTGTCTAGTTTATTTACCGTCAAATCGTAGACGTTGCTGCTCGGAACGCAGATATTACATATTTGCTTGACTACAATATTTACCGGTGCATGATTTTGCTCAGCTTTCTACCTCTAGTTAGTTACATAGCTCCAAACAATTCGCTGGAATTTAGAATAAATCTGTATCATGGTGGTAGGATTGGAAATTGTTCAATACGCTTTTATTTCTTACAATTTCCTCGTTAGTATGGAGAACAACTTCACCCAAAAGATCTTGGTCAAATAGGAGGAGTGACCAAGCTTCAAATAAGGGAGTTTTCACGCTGCGGGCATCTCCTTTAGGACCGGGCATAATAGACGCAATAATCCATAATGCAGGCCTTCCCCTACTTTCAAGACATTCAGAACTCCATTCGTAGCCGCTTTTCCCATTAAGTACCGCAAATTTACTCCTAGAAGGCTGTTCGTATTGCATATCGTCATGACTCTTCTTTGCGTACTCACTCGCAAAAGGTTATTCTTCTTGCATGTCGTCATCACTCTGCTCACTTTTTGACCCCTATTCTTCTTCCAAATATTCAGAATCCTCGTTCGTGGCATCGTCACTTAAATGAATTTATTTATTTCTTTTTCAAGCGTTTTTCTTTAAGTGTTGCCTGCTGTCCCAAGAAGTGCTGGCTTTCTCCATAATATAAATGAACTATAATATAACGAAACAATAACTGATAATCATTTAAACTGAATAAACTACTCTCCCAGCAAAATATTTAAAATATTAACGATCTTCTGTAATGGCAAGTAAGGAACTGTTAAATTTACAAGAGAAAACAGCACAAGCTGGCGCTTTATAGATATTAAATCTGTCTATAGTTATCAAGTCAGAGGTATATGTGACCCCCATGGTGTCTTACGAAGATTAATAAAAAACTTTTTAATATCTATTATCAAAAATATACAGCTGGATGTGTTAGTTTGCTAGGATAAAAAAAACGTTGGTGTCAAGGAATTTATGTTATTTATTTTAGAATTTTAAAATTGAGACGATGCAGGAAAGCGGACATACCGAATTCGAAAATATTAAATTTCTGGGTTTTAGTTACCATGGACTACTTTCCATTATTTCTTCCGAAACGTTCAGAAAATTGGCGAATAAGGATTGTACTAAGATTTTTCAATTGTTATGATTGTTTCACGTAGTGTTTTAGTATTTATTATAGTTTACATAATGAAATAGTTCTTAGCTAAAAAAGGGACAAGATTAATATGCCCCTTTGTGGAAAATCAAATTTGATATGTCACTTTTTCAGTAAATATAATAGTAATAATCCACTACAGCACAGTTTTATGTAAAAAACTGAAACACAGTTTACACAATCGAGGCGTGTTTCACGTTCCTGAAGATCCTAACAGGGTTAGAGAGAAGTACGTCGAGCGTGTAAATCGTGTTTCGGTAGCGTAAATAAAACTGTGTTTGCGTTTCGTTGAAGGTTCCAAACTTCAACTTAGGTGACTAAAAGTCCAGCTTGTAATTTTTCTTTTTTATCCACCAGAATGTCAGGACGCTGAAATTTGGAGTATATTTTCCAGCACACTACACTTTTCATTAAAACACAAAATTTTATATAATTATGACTGACAAATCATCAGCAGCTTCTGCTCTTATGCCATATTATTAGCGTACCTATTCATTTCTCGAACATATCCGCATAAATATTGAATTATTAGATGAGCGTCCTAACGCTTCATCTTCGTCATTTGCTGAACTTGCCAAATATTCTCACTGCTTCTCATATGACACTCTAGAATATAAAAAAGAGATCTATAGTGTCAGGATTAAATTTACGCTTCCAGAAAAGTCCAAAATTATAAAAAAAAATGTCGAACTGAGGTTAAGAGAATGTATTGTATGAAAGGTCATGTAAAACTAACAAAACTAATGCTTTTATGATGGCACCTGGCAGATTTCAATATTGTCACGTATAAAAACAATGCCGACGTCTATGAATTAATGTCACGCAAAAAAAAAACTAAAAACGCGCTACTCGATAACGGTAGTCGCATGTCTTGAATAATTTGAAAGTATAGTTTAATTGCTTTATAACGGCTTGCGTCACTTTGTATAATAAAGTTACGACCTGTAATCCGTGACGTCACGCTTTAGAGGGCATGCAGGTTATGTAGCTAAGATTCTGGAGAGATCTACGTCAAGTGAAAAAATATGATAAAGAAAGCACTACATCTAAAAACAATAACATTGTCTATTGGTCAAAGACTTGATAAATTTACACTGTTCCAGATTACTAAGGTGCGCATATCTTTTCGATTGAGGTATACTTTTGATTTGTTTATAGGAAACTCTATAGATTATACAGATTTTAAGAGTTGTCTTGTGTTTCATTTATGATTAGCTTTGACCTAACTATAATCAGAGTTTACACTTTCACTCTAAATATTTGGCAGATTCTGCATAGCATTCATCTGTTTTAAAACTTTGACAAATTTATAGTGGATCGGACTTTATTAATTTGGTGGGTACTAGCCACGCACATATGTGCTGCGAAACTCGAGTTTAGGTAGGGAATAAGGTTGTAGGTTAGGACCTAGGGACATGTGTGCTTACAAGGAACTGGTTGAGAAACAAAGTCTACCGTACTGATAAATCGCGTGATTATTTATGTAAAAAAATGCGCTGATCGTTGCACGTTTAAGGTTTTTAATATAATTGCTTGCGGTGACCGCTCGCATTGTTTATAATTTATCTTGAATGTTTGCATAACGTTTTCAAGTTTTAACTTAGGACGCGGTGATATTTACTTAGCAGTTTATGCATTTTAGTAGTTGTCGATAAAGCATAACTGTTCAGTTAAAATATTATTTACCTTTAGTATTTCGAAGATTTATATTGAAGTAGGTAAACACTATTCTGAAAAATATAAAACTCTGTTTAGCAGTTTTGTTTCGTATTAAAAAAAGGAGTAGCTAAATAATCAGATTCGTGATACACGTTTCGCGATGTAATGGACAAGTCTGCCTATGCTCACTTGGCAATGACAAAGCGCTGTCGTTACGACTCTAGTCGAACTCCTCCGAAAAGCGCTGCGGCGTGCCTGGAATAACAGTATATGTTAGCAGATATTAAGGTACCCTTGCACCTATACGTTTATAAAAGGTATAAAAGTATGCATGCACCTATGATTTAGGTCTTATGTTAGAAGTTTGACCAAATTCTTACAAAATGAATCGGTGAAATATATCACTAGCATTATTACCCTATGAGATAAATGCATTTAGTCTCTGTGAAATAATATAAATTACTTCAGATCAACGCAACTAAATACTAATGGTACGTTAAACTAATGTAGTGCCATGAATTCAGTGAGAGTTTTCGATGTTATACCTAATACTAATCATAACTAAAGCAACTAAATAATTAAAGCTCTCCACGTAATCCTTCTTAAACGGTAATAAAGAACTTTGCCACCGAATTCCCTAGTTTTCGTCATTATCGTTAAGCAAAGTTTAAAGCCTTCAAGTAATTTAATGCCCTCCTCCAATATATAAACATGAATTTATATTACGAGATAGTGGCCAGAGTAATAAGATAAGAGATAGCAAATTGATGGCTACTATTATACTACGCTACACAAGCAAGTTTCAATAAAGGTAAGCGCGCATTTGTTCGCATCGGACGCAACGGACGCATCGGACGAATCGCAATATTTTTGTCATCATCGCACATTATATTCGGATTTGCTTCCCGTATTTTCATTTCGTGCAATCGTCGAAGCGGGCTAGTACGAAACTTCTCTCTTTGGCGTTTGTTTTTGAAATTTAAAATGAGTAGTTCTGAAGAAGAAATATTTGCGATTGTATGCGCATTTGAAGATGAAGAACAAATGGCGAAGAAAAGGAAAAAACGAATTTGGGTTCATAATATAAATATCAAGAAAAAACTCTATGGATAATTTCATACCCTGTTTAGTAAGCGATGAAGCAAACTTTTTCCAATACTTTCGGATGACTCATGAAAAATTCTCTGATCTTTTAAATATGTTACGTGCAACCATAGAAAAGCAAAACAGTACTTTTCGGGAATCAATCGGATATTTTAATTCACCCGTCGTAGGTAGTGTAGAGTGGCAAATCAACAGAGTTCGGCAAGGAAGAATATTTAATACCGAACTGTAATAATTTTATTTTAAAAATAAATAACTATACAGATTAATAGAACAATAACATTTATTTATTTTTAAATACATTTATATAAAAAAAAACATTTTTAAAAACAAGCTTTTATTAAACAATACACTAAAACGATAAAAAATTAAAAAAAACCAGTCAAGAAAAACAATTTTTTAGATGTTAATGAGCAGATTTAAAAGCTTGTCGCAAAAATGGATTTTAGACAAACCTAATTTTAGTTATAGTAATCTACTTGTAAATTTTTTTATTGTTTTAGTGCATTGTTTATAAAATATTTTTTTTATCCCTTTTAGATTCTGACTTTAGTTTTCTCTGCCTAAAAATCGGCCATTTTGAATCCGCCATTTGGAATTTTCTAAATCTGCTAAAAAAAACCGTAATGCTCGTCTTAAAAAACCCCTATTTACCAATTTTAAACGAAATTGGACATACTTTAAGTAGTGCCCCCTCACCCTACCCTTGAAGCTGTAGCCTTAACAACATTATAGTTTTGTATTGCCATCGGAACTATAAACCCGTACCAAATTTGAAGTCAATCGGAAATGTAGAAGTGGTTCAAAATTCAGTTTCAAGATTTGTCCCACACTTACATACATACTAACAAGTCAAGTTAAATAAAAGTTTGTAAAAAGGTGTTAAATTGTCTTTTCCCCGGTCTAAAATAAGGTTTTAAATATTAGACCACTTGGAGCTATTTCCAGCATAAAAGTAAAGTAGTTTTGGAGAAAAACTATTACCTAAATATGTAATGTCTTGTCTACGTACCTGGTTGTTTTAATATTTGCCCAATTTCATCCCATATATTCTGGCGCCTTTGCTGATTACTGTAATTCTTATTTTTTATATTATAAAGTGCGCTATTTTGTTGTACCAAAGTAATTAATAATCCGTCATCCATGGTAGCACTGCGAATGACGTCATCCGCACGCATCGTATATACGAATTTAATTCTTTTTCAATTATTCTCAGCGGATTTCCGTGCTTACGATGCGTCCGATACGCATGAATGTGCTTTATCTCATTTAAAAGAAGGCAAATAATAATTTTCATCCATTCCGTGTCTCCGATGCGTCCGTCCGATGCGAACAAATGCGCGCGTACCTTAAAGCAGATATATTCATTTTTAGATTACTTTAGGTAAGTGAGCGTATTTTGGACATTTATTATAAGTTTCAATTAACATCTGATTGCAATTATATTGTCTAATAAATAAAAGAAAGGAAGGAAGAGTCATTGTGAAGAAAATAACAATCAATTATTTACTGGCTTTGCATAATATTGTTACCTATTACGAACGAACTGTTCAACCATATTCATAACAAACTCGTAAAAGTGCAAAATGTCAGAACTGTCCATCGGTGAAACCGAAAGTATCTTGAGGAGGCCCTGAGCATATTTTATTTTGCCAATTATATAATAATCTTTTATTTTATACATTTTAAATTTATTTATCTGAAATACTGACAGTAGTCTGAAGTATCACTGCTAGAAGAATTTGATCGAAAATGGATTCAACGTGGTTCTTGGCTCTATTTCGTCCAAACTTGATATTTTTCAACAAAAAAAAAATTATCACGCCAGTGAGATATCGATAAAATTATAAAAATTTTCTTAATAGCGACTCCCCTGTGAAATCACTATTATGAAAATTGCTCTCGTATACATTCCCAAAATCGGTATGAAATTATTTATATCACCAATGCTAAATACGATGCTATTGAATTCTACAAGTGGTAGGGCATCAAACGCTGTCCTAGAATTTAGTGTTTCAATTATTGAGTCTATTTATATATCATACAACAATGTTTTTTTCATCTTTATGCGACAGAGACAATAATAGTGCCAACTGCCTACAGTCACTCAATTTAGAAGCAAAGGTTATGTTTTACAAAATTATAAAAAGAAACAGCACATTCGCGGCAAAATACAATTTATTTCAGTTTAAATTCCGAACATTTCCATCTCCGACTTTGATGCATATCAAATTGCATTAATAATTATATTTTATACCTGCACCTATATATTTATTTATACCGTGCCTGCACTCTAATAATTATTATAACGCAAAAACATGGTTTAAAATACTTGTCCTTCGTTACGTAATGCATAATTGTGAAAATATATTATATCTGTATTAAATGTGAGTTATATAAATTTATTAAAAATATTAATATAATATTAAAGTATAAAATAATGTTGGAAGTCGAATAAAATTTGACAAAATATATTTGTTATGTTAATATTTTGATAATTAATTTTAACTAACACGCTGAGGCATAACAAAATGTACTTAATAATGTTGAAGAAACATTTATTCTATTTATTTCATGTCTAAGAGGCAAAAATATTACATGGAAGTGAAAATGAATTTGTGCCGAAAGCGTTGTTATTGTCTAAGAAATATAAGTCAATCCTGTGCACATTGTCATGTAGATATGACAGCCGAACTACTTGAGCATGGATGGTCGAACAACTGCTACCAACATTTCAACATAATCAGTCATTATTATTGATAATGCCCATTATCACGGTTACTAGTCAAGAATGAAATTCATTATATCCGCTATATAATGAATTTCACGAGAGATAATTTTACATATTTTCCGAGAAAAAGATAAACAAAAAAGGATTATTGGATATAACAAAGTCATTATATTTTGAAAAAGATTATATGGTCGATAAATAATGACAAAATCAAGACTATGTTGTTGTGCGTTTGCCATCTTACTATTTTATGTCCCATAGAAATGATTAGGAGGAGTATAAAAAACGACTGTGTAAAATTAATCAATCACCGACTCTATGTCGTGAAATTCTACAGAATATACGAAAAGTGGTAAATGAAGTAGGGGTTGACGTATGGAAGACCTGTATATGAGGAGTATTGCTTCAATTTTAATTCAACTGGACCATGACAGTGACTCTAGTTCTGGCAACTTTTGAATTATCTATATTTATGCACTTTTTCTATATAGATATTATCAATCTTCTCGTTTTTCTGACTCCGTAAGTTTTATATTGTAAATAATTTTTTTTTATATATTAAATTATGCCAAATTTTACTACAAATTCATTCGTTCGAAGGCAATAGCTTTGCACAGCTAAGCTTGGAATCAGCAGTGCAAAGCTATTTTGGTTGTGAAACCTAAAATTTGTTACGGTAATTTTAACAATTCCGTAACATCAGGTTTTTCCGAGTTCACTTGTATTTATTTTTGCTTTAAAATAATACCTCTTCATCTTCAACCTATTTTAAATTACTGTCTGAACCGATCCGGTAACAACATATTGGAAAATTCCACAATGAACAGTATGAAAATATTAATAAATAATGAATGAATTCTTGTGTTGCCCATCAATTTCGTTTAAATTTATTTTTTGTCTTCTGAATTCAGTAGGTAATTATTTAGTTATTGTAAAATGAAAACTAATATTATGGTTGAATTTACATAAATACAGCATTAGAAAATATTATTTAAAAATGCTAAATAATTTCAAATATGCAGCTTATATGCTTGAAATCGGTCGCTTCTTACGATAGAAAAGTAAAACATTTGTGACGACAGCGCGTCGGTGCAATTTTTTTTCAAGAAATCACTCTGATTGAGAGGTAGGATGGAAAATTTGATCTATCTTGTACCGGAGACTAGATCGAGAAGACTGAGAAGGTAGGCTCTTAATTTCCTTTATTTCTTATGTTATTTGATTTTATTTCAAGTTTTCTTATATCTAAAAGTTTGTGGGGAGAATAAAACTGCTAAGCTTTCAATTTGCGTGTAGCATTACGGGTGATAATTCGTGAATAAGCATCGGCTGTAAATGGCCGAATATCTGATATTCCGTTTATAGGTATCTTATTTTATTTCGCAACTGTTTGAATTAAACCGATATTTAGGGTGGATATGGACAAACTTTGTCTGTTATAGTGTTGTCTACTATCGTTTCATATACCACGAGTATAGGGCATATAGGATAGCGGTTTTTTGGGCTTAAGACTTTTTGAAAAGAGAAGAAAGGATTTGATCCTACAAAAGAGGCAGTTATTAAATTTCGGTTTTAGTTAAGCAACCCAACTGATAGAATCGATCATATTGGCCTATAGGGTTCACAATTAGGTTCTAGTTGGAGGTAGCAATTTTCGGAAGTTAATTATCAAAACCGTCTATCGTGTAGGAGAGTCTAATTTCTCTAGTATCGCTATCTATGAATATGTGAGATTAAAGTAAAGCTTAGTCAGTTATTATTCGACCGATAAAAGTATTTTATCCTCACTTCAGATATTTAAAAAACACCTTCTCAAGCCCTTCTCGACCGTGGTGGGTAGCTGATCATAATTGATTTGTTTCTTTATTTTTATGTAAATTTGTCATCACCTTTGTTTTTGAATTAAGCTGATTTTTGAGCTAGAAGGTAGCTTTCAGTCAATAAATGAGTTCTGATTTCCTGTGTACATTTATTGATTGCACTTTTATTTTTGCCTTATTATTATAATTGTTTTTGTTTGCTTCATTGAAATAGTGTTCATGACGATATTCTATCTCAGCTTAGATAGCAATTTATTAATAAAGTACCTATTTATTTTTTTAAGTTATTTAATCTGCACTGTCTTCTTCATAATTCTTTACAGACACAATTCTGTGCAAATTGGCGGAGGCATATTTAATTTAATTAAATATCATAATTTTCCTTCAGCGTGTTTTGGCATTTTTTAGCATTGTTAATAATTGATAAGATTTATTTCTAGTTAACTCTTGTCACTTTCTACATTAAAAACCTAAGCTAAGACAATTGACGTTCTCCGCCAAATTGAAACAGAATAACCAACATTCTTGGTGAACTCTTTAACTACCTTGTACTATTTTTTTCATGCTACTGAGTCCAGTCGCACTGCGCACTCGCTTAGCCAAGACAACTTCCAGTGACGTCACAGGACAAGTCCTAGCAGCTCGGAGGAACCATAAGGTGATAAAGTGCAGATATCACCAAAAACATTCAATCGAATCTTAAATTTGTAACTTTATATTTATTAGAAGGAAATCTAAATAGAATAATTGTATTTTGATATTTCTAATCTTTTATTTTGAACTTTTTCACAACAACTAGACTATAATCATATCTATGGGTTAGTTTGGGTTAATTGCTAGTTGCTCATTAGGCGACCCATTTGCCAGGTTTAGTCAGCGAATTCAATTTTTTTAAGAGACGTGGGTCTATGCCTTGGCAGTTAGGGTAGGGCGCGACTAAATCGTTTTTACAAGAAATTTATCAATGATTCTTGATCCTTGAAAATAGGGTAATAAGATTTAGATACATACCATGTAATATGACTATCAAGTGATTCAGAAATTAATGGTATTTATTAAGGAACGGTACGATTGTTACTAACTTACCAAAATAAACATCGGGACTCCAAATAACAATTTATTAAAATAGGAAAAACTTACACAAATCCTCTCAGGACAATAAAATTTGATCTCCAATTGATTTGAAGTTAAGCTAGTGAGAAGATTCTCTTATAAGGTATCACCTATACTATCAGAATAGTAAATCATTCAAAATAATGGACTAAGTTCTAATCTAAGTCTTATAACCTTAATATTGCCCGCTACCTATTTCAAAACAATCCCGAATTAACGTTGAATAAAGACCTGACCAAATGCAGCCAATCACGAAACACTATAAGGGAAATATTTTAGTAACCTAGCTCTGTACTAAATCAATAAGATACCCGATAAAATAAATAAGTATAGTAATAGGTAACCGGTAAATGTATGCAGGTATAAATGAAATGATTATTAAACAAAATAAATTATTCCCATGGCAGCGGTAATATCATTATATCACTAAACGGTTAATCAAGTGCACTATATCAATAGGATAACCGATGAAATAAATCAATATAATCAGACACGATAAAAAAGAAACTAGATACTTCTAAATCAAATTACGTTAGTAACGAGAACGGATACGATATGTGATAAGGTTAGACCCAAAGTCATTTATCGGTAAGTTAATATAACTAATACGGGAATTATTTATTAACGAAAACGATAAATATTGATATCATATACATGACATAAACAGCAAACGAATTACAGACGCCTACCTATAAATTCATTAATCAAAAGAATATATCACATTAAGAAATATGCGGCAATTAAAGCAAATGACCTAGAGTCATTTGGTTATATATTCGTTAACTAAAATGACATATAACGGTAAGGTATATATGGTAATTAAGGCAAACTACTTACAGTCGCCTAGCTACAAATCGATTAATCAAAAGGATATATACCGGTAATAAATGTACGGTAATTCAGGCACTTAAAGAAATTAAAAACTATTTTACTTGATTCTGGCAGAGTTGAACACGCTGGCGCTTCCTGCGTAGTACGTCTTCACCATGTAGTTACGTCACCCTGACAAAAAAAGGCCTCGGTACGGCTAACTGACGGACGGCGGGATTAGCTAGGTTAGCGTGAAATTCTACCTCTCAAAAGGAATTCTATCCCACAAAAGGAGTTCTGTGTCACAGAAGAACTCACGGGGAATAGCGAAATATAGTTCCCCTCCCCGGAAGGCAGCGGAAAATAGCGGAGTCTCATGTCCCAATTAAATAAAAAAAGTCACTTTTCAAGATAAACACACTAACATGTAACAACACTTTTTTTCAAGGAAGGGTAACCACACTAGGCGTTAAATATCGGTATTGAACTATATGGCCGATAATTCCGGGAACTAAACTGGGTAGTATATTTGCCGAATGATTCCACTTTTAAAGTAGACGGTAATTGGACCGGATGGTCAAAAATAACCACGATAATTTGCGCCACTTGACCTATGTCAAATGACGCACTAAACGGATGTATCTATCGAGCAGGTTCGAACACCTGGAGTAAGGTCGCGAGAAGAACGGTAGCGAGAGTATCGATAACGCAAATCGACCAGGAAAAAGAGAAAGTCAACGTTACAATATACATTTCAATTGAAAATGATTGATAATATTCAACGAATTATAAAAACAATTAAATTTAGTTCCTCGCGCACAAAAAAATTATTTTGGGCTCTTACACCTGCAAACATGCATACAAATCGGACCATAAAGAAGCTATGAGTTTATTTTTAACGCTATTTGAAAATATAATCTTTATGTAATAATTTTTTACTTTTCTATCACGCCGCTCATGTATCCCCAAAGAGAATGTCCAATAATCACAGAGTTTTACTTTTTTATATCTTTCAATTGGTTTTAAAAATCCTATGTTTGTTTGAACAGAACAGTGCAAACGATTTCGCGTTCCCTTTGGTTTCAATATAAATTATAAAATTGTTTAGCGCGTTCATTGTGCAACAGAAATTAATTTAGTATTTTATACAATAAATCATTTCGTGTATCCTATTTTCTAAACTGCAGAAAATATTATAAAATTGCATTTTGATTGTGAACTTTTTGCATCCCAAATTAAATCCAGCACTAAAAACAAAGTAGCAAATGCCGATATTTCCTGTTTAGTCAAAATAGTATGTTGAATTTGCATATAGACATTGACAATATTTTGTTACAAATACCGTGGTAATAAAATATTGCGAACTATACATTTTTGTTTTAAAATGTTTTTTTTTTGTGAAATGTATATGAAATACCTGTATTTGCATCCATACGCTTAAAAAAATATGGTTACGCTTATCAATATTTAGGACCGACTAGAATTAAAATAAAAATATTTAACAAAACCCACGAGTATAATAATTTATCCTCAATTTATATTGGTCACATTTGCAAGATATCTAATAGAGATACAAGATAGAACTAACCATATCTATTACATCAATGATTCATTTGTCTGATTTTTGGTAGGCATTCTTATTTTCGTAAGTTTAACTTCGTTTTAGATCAAAACCCTGCGTTTTAACTAGGCTCTAATATACATTTTTTGACTTCTAAATATCAGAAAGAGAAGAATTTGCATCAAGTTATGTCACAAATTTTATACCGGCTTTTCAAGAATTCTTCAAGCTTAGATTTCTCAGACATTTTGTATACAAAATATCCAGTTTTGGTCATTCAACTGCCAAGACATGATTCCTATGTAGAATTTCAGTACGATACAGGTATGTAATAGAATTAAACACAGAGACATTTGACTATTGCCAAAAAACATACACATTATAGTAGAGCGGAAAAAAGAATTTTGCTGGATCAAGTGTTGTGGTTTTTCAATAGTCGTTTTGATTCCCTGCAGTGACCTTGACTTCAGTGAAAATTTTTAAGAGTAGATCAAAAAACGTTGACGGTGCTTTCCGATCAAAGAGTTCTATATTAACAGGTGTTAACATTAAAGTCTTAAAATGTGTAATTTATAGCTGCCAATACCAGAAGAAAAATAAAAGATCTCCTAAAACCGTTTCTTAAAAATCACATTTACACGCTTTTTAGAAAGTTATTCATCGATTATTTGACTTTTCCCAAGAGAAATTAAACGTTGCGACGCATCATCTTTTATCCAAAATGAGTAATCATAAGCATGCTCTTTCAGTTCAGGTCTTACTCCTATCATACAATATCCTCTTTGTGACTTCATAAAATTTGACAGCATTTTCATTGTCTACCATATAATTTTAAATCAAGTCTTCCAATATTCTAGGTATAACTTTGGATCAAGCTTTTTCAATTCAAGAAAACGGTTTCAATTATTCCATTTGGCTATGTTTTGGTGTGAATCAGATTATGTTAGGCTTGGTATGAGCGATTATTGTTCTGTCTCCCTTGGAAACCTCTACGTCTCTATTCAATGAAGCCAACTATATCTGACATGCGACCTTGCACTTGCACTTGCTGTTATATAGATCAAGAACAATAACAGCATTATTAATTATTAAATCAGGAATAAACTTTTTATTTCGGTGATTTGAGCTAGGTCGCACTAGTATCGTCATAGTTGAAACTATTGGTAAAATGTCGTCAACCTTCTTATAATATTAATATTGTTCACTTATAATTTTATTGACCCCCAAATGTATCTAGACAAGATCTGCCAGAAATATCAAACGGGAAGGTCCCATGTCGATATCCTTTAGATGGCTATACAAATTCTTATTAAAGGTTGAATAGTCCCGAGACAAAGGAAAATCAGTTTGGGTTCAAATATCGATACACGAGATTTCGCACAGGATATTCTAAAGAATCAGTTTTAAAATAAGATGTGAAATATTTGGTCGACATTTTATTAAGTAAAATATATACATAATTTAGAAAATTTCCGTTTTCATGTACTATCAGTGATGGTTGTATACACTATTTACCTATCCGATTTCTCTTTTGGTAGTAAACATTTATTTGAATTAGGCAAATGCGATTTTCTTTCCATTATGTGTACGGGGTTTTCGATCCACCGCTTAGCAAAAGGAATCTAAAATTCAAAAGCCGTAAGGTTTTATGTAAACATTCAAGATTTTTTACATAAAAATACAGAATACAATCATAACTTTGAAAAGTCATGGTAGCCTCATTTTATTTAAATAGGACACTTTAATACATTTTTCCAAATTTGTGTTAAGTTTACTTTTCTGATTTCAAAAATGTATCTGGTACAGTTTAAAATAAATATTTAAAAATTATTGCGTTACCTATAAGACCTATGATAAAAATACTAAGGAACTATTACCAAGTATTATTTGTCATGGTGTTGGATAATATAATTTGGATTTTGCTACTAGAAACAAATAAAAATCTAAATATATATTAACCCTGCAACCGGGGCCCCCTTAATTAAGACATAAACCGGGGCGCCGCCGGTTCCCAAAGACCCATCAGCAAAAAACATGTTTGTTGCAAAAAGTAAGTATTATTTATGTTCTAATGAAGAGACACCACCTTTTTAAATAAAACTAATATATTAGTGAATTGATTTAAATACGAAAGGATGTTGCCAAAAAGGGCAAGACAAACTACAAAAATAACATACACATTTAAAGAAAACAACATTTTCGAGCAAAATGGATAAAAGTAACGTAAGATAATAAGTTTTATTGATTTAACGCAATTTCCGAACCAGGAGAACACCAAGCTTGCAGATGACTCAGACACACAAATGTTTTACATTTTTTGCAAAAGTTTTTAGTTTTTGAATATTTTGGCTTCCTACGTTCCTGCAACTTCTTGTCTTTTTTCTCTCACAGATCGTTATACGTTAATTTCAAGGGGACGTCGCTCCAAATGTTATCTTGTCAAAGATAGTCTGAGATCTCTTAGATAAGGTCTTCTTTGAATCTTGCTTGTTTATTACAAGCCTAAATAATCTGAGAATTCACACAAGCCATGTTCAATACTGAAAAAAAACACATATGCCAGTCTCGTATTCATAGCCACATTATATGTCGCACCCAAGATTATCTACACCTTCATTGGTATGATTAGAAAATGTAATTATCTCGGGTTTACATTTCCCTTCTGTAGATGGATCAATGTTGTCATCATGGTTTAAACTGTATACAAGGGTAACGTTTCTATATTTTTTGATAACTTAAGACACTATTATAGTAATATTTTCCGAAAATCCAAATATTGAAGAGGATTAAGACGAGTTCCTGTATTGGAAAATTCAATAGGCAATTATATTTTACTATTGTTTTGTGTCTACATAAGTGCTTTTATCGTGTGATATAATTCTATGAACAAATCAAAACTTGTTAACCAATTGTCGCAAATAAGGTTTCGGTATTGGTCCCCGATATAGGTTTTATTAGCCTCAAAACTACAATGCTAGGGTCATTGCTTTGTTTGTATGAACCCTGAGACTGCTGCACAACGTAAATCTTAAGATTTGCATCATATTACGTAGAAGAATCAAACAAGGAAAATATTTTTATCCAATATTTGTTGGGCTTACTAGGAATATATTGTTTATGGGAATACCGTCCAATAAAAGCCGCATGCTTTTCATCGATATTTTGAGTTGCTCTAACAGTATAACTGTTCTTACTGTTTTCTTTCTTGTGTTGTTGCCAGATCGTCAAACCGAGGGTACCTTAGAAGAAAATGAAATTGATCTTGAGATATCACTAGTCAAAAGCGTTCATTCGCAAGCTCATTTCTTTGCCAAAACTCCTATGTATTCAATACGCCACTTTTGAGAATCCTAGCCAGATATAATAAGCCAAGAAAAACATTTAACTCACAAACGTCTGTTAACATCTTTTTTTTTCTCATGCATAACATTCGGCTAAGTTAACGATTTTTATTGTCCACCATAATCTTCAGCTTTTCATAGGTAAAAAAGTTGCCAACATTCAATGGCCGTGTTAACGTTTTTTCCACAAGTTCTTACGCCTGCTAGCGAAATAATAATGTTTTTCAGCCTTGTTATTACTGCTTTGTTAGGGTATTGTTTTTCCAGCGCGTGGTTCCATCTTCAGCAATGAAAGTTCGCACGCTTGGTATTTTTGCAAAAGGTATATTATCGTCGTCAATTTCATCAACACAGTCTTGCTCGAATTCACTCTAGGTACTTTGGTTTCTACTAGGTCTTCTTCAGACGCTCAATATTCTTTGTCGTCAACAGGACCTTCCTCTTTATCAGCACCTTCCCATAGCTGACGAAGATTCTCCTGCTCTTGCTCATAATGTATCTTCTAAAAATAATATAGCAGTAATTATAATTTGAGTAAATTCTAGATTTTTATTATTGTGTGGTTATTTTAATATATTAATTCATATTTTATTTTATTTATAAATTTTATTTTAATAATAATAGTAAATTATTGTAAAGTTATCATAGCTTAACCGAAAGTTTAAAGTTCGCTGCCTACAAAAATGATACCATAAGCTGGGTTTCACAGACTTTCGAAAAATTATATTGCAACGAAAATGTGTATGCACCCACGAAATTTCAGGCTTATACTAAGGCTGAAATAAACAGGTAAGTGAATCGCTAGCCCGTTACAACAATTTTCCGATTGGTTTTCGGACCGACGCCGACGGACGGCGACGCGACGGACGGGTCTACGTTTATAAGCATCAGAGATTTCAAGCCGAAGGCCGAAGAAAATATAGTAGACATATGAGGAATATGAGAATTTAAATGCACTAATTTGAACAAAATATGCAACCGTTCTAGAAAAATACAACAAATATTCACTTGTAAAATATATAAAGGAACGATAATAATTCCAATAAAAGGAAATATGCAAATCAATTATTAAAAAAAGAAAACAAATAAGCATGGCAGAGTACAATCTTATACAGTAATAAAATAATTAAATAATAATAAAAATAACTTTGTTAACCCCTTCAATTTAAATTATCCCTTGAATTATGGAAACAGTCAACAACTAAATATTCTTCAAAATTTTCAAGATGAAAATTATGCCTTTGACCAGTAAACGTGCTTAAAAATCGACAAATTTCAGTCATCATCTATTGATATAATTATTGAGACCTATTTATGTTTAGAGAAAACATTTGTCTGCAAATCGGGCAAATCCATGTCATCTTCAAAGTCACCCACATATATATTTAAAAATGTTTTTAAAAGTTAAAGGCCATATTTTTTATTACAGAATTAAATTTGTTTAGTAGCGGTGAACTAATTGCTCACATATAGAAAGTGATATGGATAAAATCCAGGTCATAAATGCATTTATTTTAATATATTTTATAATTGGATTGCATAAGGGTATGGCATGGAACATTTTTTTTTGATAAAATTATGAGGGGATTAGGGGATTTTTCAGCGAGAAATGCAAAAAAAATGCTCTGTTGATATAAGATTGCAAGTTAATCCTAAATGCGGAAAATGCAAATAAAGCAAAAAAATGCAAAATGCATTGTTTTCGGGTTTTTACTTATAATTTTGCAAGTTTACCAACAAAATTGCAAAAGTAGGATATTTTTTAGTGGAATATGCCATTGAGATAAGTTAGTTTTGATCGCCGCCCGTGCAGCTAAGAAATTATATTGGCTGAATTAAATGTAATGTGAACGATAAATAACTAAATAAAACAATGTCTGTTATTATCTCCAATCTTCTTAGGTTCATAAATCAAAATTCTTTTAGTAATTATGCCATATCTGCGACTTCATCTCTAAATCATGGCGCTAAACAGCCGATATGACATTTATCAAATTTCTAAGGTCCGGAGTTCAACCACAGGCTCTCTGAAAATGATAAATTACGAGATCGAAAATCTATAGATAGTGTCGTTAACCTAGCTCGTGTCGATCCTATAATTTGACCCCATTGTTTTAGCAATTAATGACCGTTGATAATGGTGATGACACATATAGGATTGTTTAATAATAATGCAAATATATGTTTTCTTACTCATTATTTCAATAGTTTAAAATCAAAATGTCGAAAATCCTTGGACAATTTAATATACTTATTTCAAAAGCAACATTTTTTAAAATATATTGAAAATTGCATTTTTTGAGATTAATAATTACTACATAATCGAATATATGCTTATTTTTTGGTATTTAAGGCTTTCACTCAGATCAGGGTTGCTTTATAAATTTTTAGATATAGTCAGTACTTAAACAATGTGAAATGTTAGTGACTAAATCGAGTTCTAAGACCTTGTTTATGTTAAAATGCTTATATATATATACATTTTAGTCATGAACTTATAAATCCAAGAGAGCTGTTATCTAAATTTTCTGATTTAGTGCTAAAGTTAAAGAGCATAAATTTTCACTCATAACCTGAAATGGGTCCGGTTGTAATATTAAATTTTATATAGCTATTTAGTCAATGTATAGCGTTCATTTGGAACATGCTTTCCATTACTAGCGGTCCTCTCCATCAACCGTATTCCAGCTGGTTGCACTCAACAACTTCCTGCATTATAATTCTATCATTTTTGGTCTTCCCTTTTTTCTATCTCTTTGAGGTATCTATCTCAAAGCTTTTTTCGTCAGTCTCTCTACATTTTTTCTACAAGTACATACCATATCAAATGTTTCTGGTCAATTTCTTCAAAGATGGAACGTTTTTCTCCCAAGGATATTTTAATTGTTTCATATATTACCGTGCTGCGTCGTGATATTCTGTTTGATCTTCGAAGTATATTTATTTCAGCTTACTTTTCATATCTTCATGTCTCACTTATCAGCAGTAGTTAAGCGACCATTTGTCATCTTTTCGCAACTATTCTACGACCCGTTCGATTTTTGCTGCAAATTACACACTCTAAAAAAGAATTACCTTATGTCTGGATTAATTTTATGATTTTTTTTACTTATCCTGCATCAAAATGATGGAGAAATATCTATATCGATCTTAAAGTTTGCTTTATACAAATCTGCGATTATAGTTTTACCTCTGAAAATTGAAATGAAAAACTATCTCACTTTATTTATCTTTCGTGAAATATTCGCTCCTTACACAGTGACGCTTTCTGTAAACAAGAAAGTGTTTTGTTGAAATCTAAGTAAGATTAAAATGTCAGAAAATATAGATACAATTTAGTAAAATACGAGATATGAAGTAAACACAAATTTAAAAATTTAATTTTTTATGGGGACTACGAAGTATACAAGCTATGGGCTCCACATAATGCTTAAAGCAATTGCAGAACAGTTTTGATGAGAAAAACTATACACATGTTTATTTACATTTTTAATTAATTTAGGTTGATATCGAGGAGAGAAAACAGTATGTAATTCGCAGAATTTGATGGGAACCGAGAGATCACGTTACCGGTTACTACTTTTGCGCAGTGAAACCAGCTAAGCGATGAAGAAGCAAGAATGCAGAACCAATAATTGCATTTCCAGTGCACAATTCCCAGGCCTCATCCTCAAAAAATTCTCCCAGTCAAGTTCATCTCAAAAATCAAATAAAAATGTTCGGAAAGATGACGTATTTATACTACCACAAGAACAACCAAAGCCCCATTTTATTACCGCAGAAGACCTTGATGTCTTAGTTAAAGATTTTAATTTACCGAAAAGTAAAGCAATGGAATTTTCTGGCTGATATCAAAATAACTGATTAATGAAACCAGAATTAGACATTTTCTATGCTTTTCGCAAAAAAGATGAAAATTGTTTCTATTAAAAATATATAAGGTTTATCTGAAGCAATTTGTATACTTTGTGAATGTCGTTATTTATCGACAGCTCTACGAAAATCCTTAAAGCCGTTTTACTGCACAAGGAAATACATTTTCATCGACTCCACTTGCTGGTTCTGTACATCCCAAAGAAAACTATGAGCTGTTTAAATTTTACTGAAAGCTTTAAATATATACAGTAAAAGGGACAGTTCATGGGAGACATGGTGGAATTCTTGATGAGACTACAGCGCGAATATATAAAATATTCATATTCTCTTTGTCTATGGGACAGCAGAGCCGATCTTAAGTATTATGCTCAATGACTATGGTTGGTAAGGATGGAATTTCAAGTGGAAAATGAAACGCTAAAGTGAGCCCATTTCTGAACTTGGAAATGTACTAATGATGCCTTCATATTACCATAACTCCCTAAAAGTTAGGGGCAGTGGCATAATTCGTGGTGAGATATATGAAGCTTTCGAATCTTAAAAAAAAATTGCGAAGTTGTCAGATGCGAAAGTTATAGCAACAATGTTCGTTGGTCCACAAATTAGAAAAACTTTCACAATGAAGAATATTGTAAACTACATACTTGCTAATGCTTGGAATGATACAAGGCATTAGTTTTTGGTTCTTCAGGAAATACTAAAGCTGAAAATTACCAAGAGGTAGTTAGAAATATGATAAGAAAAGCTTTAACGCCATGGATTGCAGGATGTTTCTGAAAGCGCACATTCTATAATTATGCTCATATAGATACAATTAAAACTAACATGGATGCATTCTCAGAGGACCAAGGAGAACGCTTTATTAAAAAGTTATGTATTTTAACCCACTTTACCAGGGCCTATACAATGAAAAGATGATTTGATTGTGATTTGTGGTTTAATAAGTAAAAGTACTCAGGAATATAGTAGATCAATATGGAACTTATTAACTTGAACAATAATAATTTCTTACCTTATAATTGAAGTTAATACAATAATAATTTCTTACCTTATAATTGAAGTTAATAAAACCACTATGCAAATATACTATTTGAATAAATCAACTATTACCGTCATAGGTCTTCACAAATATTGAAATAATGTTCTTTTGGCTACAAATGCAAATTTTCTTATGAATCAATATATTTTTTTCCGGATAAATGCCGATAGACCTATCATAATTACATACTTTAACCTCTGGCACCATTTTAAGATGACTTGTATTATTCCGTGCAAGTTCCTGTTCATTGCGAATAATTAAGTAAAATAACTAATTAAATAATATCCAATAAAATTGCCATAATTTTTTCTAGAGATATTTTTATTTGCACTGTTGGTTTAAGATTTTAATAAACGCATTTTCAGAAATAATAAGCGAATATGCTTTGTATTTACACATTGCTAAGAAGCGTATTTGCTTAGCAAATCTAGAAAACTGTAATTAATACATTTAGCTATCTGGCTATCTCAATGTATTCACAGTTAGAGTACACTGTTAAATAAAACTAGTTTTTTGCTAGAAAATGTCTTTAAATATTTTTTTGATTTTCATCTTGCAGTTTTATATAAATGTTTCCCGTGTTTCGCTATACCCTTAAGTCAATAGTACATAAATGAAAAAGGTTTTGAGAAAAATGTGTGTTCAAAATCGCATAGCAAGATGACTAGGAATGAATTGATATGACTGATTTAAACGACCTAATTAGCATATGCTCATAGTTCCGAAAACGTTGAAAATGATTATGGACTGTCCACACTTCATGTAATGCTTCATAAACCTCAACATATTCCACTGCCATTTAATTATATTACATCTAGATCTACATCAACTTAAGCATTTGCCATACGACAAAATGTCCGAATTTATCTGCAAATGGTAATGCTCATGATTTTTTTAGAGTTGCGTAACTTTTAGCAAATATTGATTGAATAGTAGAAAAATTCACTACTATTTATTCCATTTTTGATAAAAACTACCCAACTCTAAAAAAGCCTTGTGCCTGAAATACTTTAATAAATTTTGTATTCACCATGCACCAAAACATTTCTTAAAGTTTGCTTTTGTACAAATCGGCGATAATAACTTGGCCTTTAAAAACTGTATGAGCATGCACTGCGCTTGAAATTAATTTTTTGGCCAGATTGTACCCTCGTGAAATATTCCCTCTTTCATCTCTCTCACACAGTGGCGCTTTCTGTAAATAGAAAAGTATTTTCAAAGTCTACAAGAAAATTAAAATGTCATTGGGAAGTGTAAATATGATGCTGATGCATTTTGTTATAAATGTGGAGAATTTATTAAAGTAAGAGATATGAAATATGACTTAAATAAAAACATAGAGCTTTGTGAAGACACTAAAGTATACTTTGAGTGTCAGATTAACACAGTGCACAATTCCCAGTGCCTAACCCTCAACAAAAATTACCTCAGTCAAGCTCATCTCATAGGTCAAATAAAAATGCTGAGGAAGGTCAATGATTTATACAGTCACACGATTAATCAAAACTTGATATTATTACCGCAGAAGACTTTAATGACTTAATTAGGTATTTGGTTTACTCATTAAAATAACGGAATTTGCTTGCTGACGTTAAATTAACTGAGACGTTTTCTGCGCTTTTTACAAAGGAAGATGGATCTTGTTACTATAAAATTATAAGAGGTTTACCTGAAGCAATTGGCATACCTCGTATCCCTAGTGACTGGCGCTTATTTATCGGCAGTTCTACAAACATTCTTAAAGCCGTTTTACTGCACAACGGAAATAAATTTCTATCGATTCGATTTGCTCGTTCTGTATATCCAATGGCAACTATGAAGTGCTAAAATAGTACTGGAAGCTTTAAATGGGTATATTATATGTGAGAGTTCATAAGATATTTTGACATCGTGGGATTCTTGATCCATGTCCATGTCATTTTTGTCTATGGGACAGTAGCGTCGATCCTCAGTATTATGTTCGATAACTATGGTCAAAATGAATGGAATTTTCAAGTGGAAAAATCAGACGCTAAAGTAAGCCCATTTCTGAACTTGAAATGTATTAGTGCTGACCCTACATTACCATTATTCCTACAAGTTAGGGGTAATGATGTAATGCGTAGTGAGATATAAGCTCTCGTATTTATAAGATTTTTTTTTTCAGTTGTCAGAAGCCAAAGTTCTAGCTGGAAACAAACCTTGACAATGAAGAATATTGCAAATTACTTACTTGCTAATGCTTGGCATGCGATATTTCCTGATTTTTCAGGAAGTGATAAAGCTAAAAATTATCAAGAGCTAGTTGGAAATATGATTAAAAAAAAGCTTTAACGTCATAGGGTGCCGGATGTCTCTGAATATGCTCATTTAGATACATCGCAACCAACAGGGGAACCTACTCAAAGGAGCAAGTAGAGCACTTTACCAATACGTTATGCCTTTTAAACGCCGTTAGCAAGCCCAATATAATGAAGATATGATGCAAGACCATGATGCAATAAAGTCAGGATATAAAATTCAGATGTAGCTACGTCATGTGGTGAGAAAAATTTTGACTCATAGTAATGTTCGTAATAAAGCCATGGCGAATGGTTTCTATGGTTATTTGCTCACCACATGATGTAGACACATCTGAATATCATATATTCTCTTTATTGTACCATGATAGGAGACTGTTTGATGTTTGGTTTTGTAAGTGAAAGGGCTGAGGAACATAGCAGACAAAGTAACATAGTTCACATTCTAATTTATTTTCATTAACTTGTATACTATAAGTTGCTAACCCTAAAGTTAAAGATAATGAAAAACCTATGCAAATAATTTGTCCCCATTTTCAATAGATGAATGATTAACATCGTAGATCTTTATAAACATTGAAATAATGTTCTTCTGGCTACAAAAGCAATCTTAATATATCTTTTGCGATTAAATGCCGATAAACCTATCATAATTATATACTCAGACCTCTGGCACAATTTGACGGTCACTTGTGTTATTACATGCAAGTATCAGTCTCTATACTATGTCCAATTAAATAAAGTAACTAATTAAATAATATACAATACGATTGCCATATCTATTATTTTCTTAAACTAATTTTATTTGCACTGCCGGCCGGTTTGATATTTTGATGAACGCCTTTTCAGAGATATTAAGCGAATATGCTTTGCATTCATACATGGTTAAGCTGTGTCTTTGCATAGCAATGCTAAAAAACTCTAATTTATATATTTAGCATTCTAGAGGTCTCAGCGAATTAGCAATTTGAGCCCACTGTTTATTATTATTTCTTTAATTGTCTTTAATCGCATTCTAAAATTATTTTTAGGTTTCCATATTACATTTTTATATTAACTTTTTTATTACTAGGTGGTACTCAAAAATATTACGTATGCACCTGTAATAAAAAAGCTAGTGTGCGCCAGGCGTAATTTTCTTACACAAATTGAAAAAAATATACAGCAGCGGTATTCCTGTGTTTCGGGACAATAAGTCGATAATGGCGATAAAGAACAGAAATGAAGAAGAATTTAAGGAAAACTTAATTCCAAACCAAATTCAGTTTTGATATTATCCTTCTAACTACTTTAATATTTAAATAGTAGTTACTGGGAATTCAAAATTTTAAGTTATGGTTCATTATAAATGTAGTTAAATAAAAAAAATAACCCCACTTAGGTAGATGACTTTTTTTTATATGTGTGCCACAGGCCACGAAACTTTACTTTTATATGGCTTATACCGTCAACATTGTCCAAATATCGTAACATGCACAATTGGTGCACTTCACGACACTTTTAGACAACGCAGTAGTACGAATAAAAAGCGATGAAGATGCTTCTGAACTATCTACACGTCATATAAAGCATCATAAACATTAACATATTCCACTACCATCTAATTATATTACATCTAGATCTGCATCAACCAAAACATTTTCCATATTACAAAATGTCCCAATGGTAATATAAAATTTCCCTAAGCAAATTCAAAATTTACCTCCAAAAGGCAATGTTCCTTGCTTTTTAGAGTTGTGTAATTTTTAGCAAAAATGGATCGAATTGTAGAGAAATTCACTCTACTATTTATTCTATTTTGGTAAAAATTACCCAGCTGTAAGAAAAGTCTTGCCCTGGATCAGTTTTATACATTTTTTATTCATCATGCACCAAAACACTCTTTAAAGTTTGCTTTTGTATACATCGGCGATTACAGCTTGGCCTCCAAAAACTGTTTGAGCAGGGGACAACTACCCATGCACTACGCTGCAAATTAATTTTCTGGCCCGATTGTACGTTCGTCAAATATTCTCTCGTTCGTCTCTCTCACACAGTGACGCTTTCTGTAAATAGAAAAATCGTTTCTATCTAAAGAGATTAAAATGCCATTGGAAATGGCATTTTGGTATAATTGTGGTGAAGTTATTAAAGTAAGAGATATGAAATAAGAATTGAACCAAAAACATAGAGCTTTGTGAAGGCAAGAGAGCATACTTTGAGTGTCAGGTTTGCACGGTGCACAATTTCGAGTGTCTGAAGCTCAATAAAACTCCTCAGTCAAGCTCATCTTAAAGGACAAATAAAACTCCTGAGGAAGATCAAGGATTTATACAGTCACAAGAGCAATAGAAACTCCATGTTATTACCGCAGAAGACTTTAATGACTTAACTACAGATTTTAATTTACCGAAAAGTAAAGCAGACAATTTGTTTTCTCGGTTAAAATAACAAAATTTGTATGCTGATATCAAAATAACTAAGATATTTTCTGCGCTTTTTACAAAAGAAGATTAACTTTGTTACTGTAAAAATATAAAGGGTTTACCTGAAGCAATTGGCATGCCTTGTATCCCTAGTGAATAGCGATTATTTATCGACTGCTCTACGAAAATCCTTAAAGCCTTTTTACTGCACAACGGAAATAAATTTCTATCGATTCCACTAGTTCGTTCTATACATCTCAAAGATAACTATGAAGTGCTAAAATTTTACTGGAGAGTTTAAAATATCTAGAGTATAAGTGATAGTTCATAGGAGATATTAACATGGTGGGATTCTTGATCTAACTGCTGGGCGGATGTACAAAATATCCGTGTCATCTTTGTCTATGGGACAGTAGAGTCGATCATCAGTATTTTGTTCGATAACTATGGTCAATAACGATGGAATTTCAAATGGAAAAATTAAACCCAAGCTATCGAATGTTTAATATATTTTTTTAAAAGCGGTGAAAATGTTTCTGGATTATCCACGCCTAATGTAAAGTATCATTAACCTCAACATATTCCATTGCCATCTAATTACATTACATCTAGATCTACTTCAACTAAACAAATACCCCAATGCTAATATAAAATTTTCCTAAGCAAGCTCAGAATTTGTCTCTAAATGGCAAAACATAAGCTTTATAAGAAATAGCCCTAGGTATGTTGCCAGTGACACCCCACTCTAAACTCTAATTGCACAGCTACAATTCGGCCAAAAAGTAAAGCCGTTATGCCAATAATAATTAGAAGTACTCAATTCAATGCAAATTGTAATTGCGACCAATAATATTGAAATCCTAATTATCTGCTATAATTTGGAACAATTTTATTTTTTGAATCATGTATATGCTTAGATAAAACATAAGCTTCATAAGAAATAGCCCTAGGTATGTTGCTAGTGACACCCCACTCTAAACTCTAATTGAACAGCTACAATTCGGCCAAAAAGTAAAGCCGTTACGCCAATAATAATAATTAGAAGTACTCGATTCAATGCAAATTGTAATTGCGACCAATAATATTGAAATTCTAATTATCTACTGTTATTTGGAACAATTTTATTTTTTCTTGAATCATGTATATGCTTCATAGGAAATAGTTCTAGGTTTTACATTGCTTGCACAATTTTAGCATTGAAATAAATAGTTTTTTAAATAATTGTATTTAATTTTTTTTTCAAATTAACTAATATGTTTATTATTAATTCAATATCAGCTAAATAGTCAACTGAATGGCAAGTATCTAAATCAGTGTGAATTATATTTAATTTAAAGCAAATGTTAACAATAATAGGCTTATAATTGAAATTACCAGGTTATTTTTTGTGTGTACATGATTGGCATTCCCCATTCCTATTTCGCTGAGGAAGAATGGGGAGAATCAATTTTCGAAAATCGGGGATGGCGGATAAAATAACTTCATTTTGCAAATAATTTATTTATTCGAGCAGGCTACCCCTCTAAATACCATTATCATCATAGCAGAATGTACTGTCAGTAGCCTCAATCAGGCCTAACATCTTCAGTATCGAAAAAATATCAACCTATATGTCTGGTTTTAAAAACTTTTCTGTTTTTTTTCATTTCTCTCGAAAACCAAGTTTATGCTCGTTCGTTATTTTCAATAACAGGACCTGATAAAGCTTATTATTTTTAAGGATGGAATTAAAATACACACTTCTTTTTAGGGGCTATGCATAAATACACTTGACATTTTGAACAAGAAACCCTAGTTATCTTAGTTCCACATTTCTGCAATGAATGCATGATTTTTTATCATTTACGGTGGATTTTGGTAAAGCAGTGCTTTTTAAATTTCTGACGTCTGTGAAAGGTACATCCATTTTTAATTTTCGGGTGTGGTGCTAATTCAGGTTGGTCGTCACTGTCATAAATATTTTCTGTTCTCTTTGAGTTTACTTTCAAGGACAGGAGGTCGTTCAATCTACAGCTTGAATTCTAGTCTTCATAGCTATACTGCCACTCGTCCTCAACATTTAAACAGCATTTTCACTACCGTTATTCTCAACAAAACTCTCAACAGCTTCAATTTGCATTTTTTTAATTACGTCCCAGTTCTTGGCAACTCGATCATTATCGTCGTTGAGATAAAAGTTACTGTCTTCCAAAATATCAGCAAGTCAAATACTAAGAACCATAAAGACAAAAAAATATATATAATCTTTTAATCAACAAGAAGAAAATAAAATTAACTTCATATATTTTCGATCCAATGTTCAAACTGCTGATCACTACTGCACTGATCTTATGGATGTATCACTTCTCATTTTCAGTACCTACGCAGTTATCAGCACATCACATATCTTACCATGTGTTATCAAACAATAACTAAAACATTCATAAGATTTAAGAAAACGTCACCACTAACAACGCTGCCAAATTTTCGGATAGAAAATTTTAACCCGCTTCTCTAGTCATTACATTCTCAACATATTACGATAAAATAGTATGGTAAAATATCATACTAAGAGGCCAACAGCTGTACAAATGAAGCCAAGATGCTTGTACAATCAGTTGACTTTTAGAGTTCGCAGTTATCATAGTTGCGTTTCAAAAGGGCTCTCAACTTTGGAGATTTTGATACAAAATATCCGGAGACATAAACCTATTGACTTTTCAAGGAAATAGAAATGCGATTGTTGAAACCGTTGTACTTTCGCTGATTAGGCTCCATTCTGTCAACGTGTTTTAAGCTGTTTCATCGCGTTTTTGTCACGACCGCGACGACGTGCTGACCTGTAAAAAAGGACAAGCATTTTCTCCGTCGTCAGTACCCATGCTACGAAATACAATCGGTAAATCTATTTTTCATGTCGATATAGATATTGATTTTGTGCACCATTGCCAGATTGATCTAAAGGCGTCTAGCCAAAAAGAGCAATATGTCTTTTTTTATTTTTTATAGCTCTTATGTGCTTTTATTATTTTTTATAGCTTTTATGTGCACTTATATGGATTATATATTTTATGCGAAGAAAATATAATATTATATGTAAAACAATCCTGTCTCTAGTAACGTCAACATAAACTAACAATATATCAAATATTAAGTAGGTGCTTTGCCCAGTCTTGAGCTGTTTTAAAATATCTCGCTATAGCTCGCTGGCTTAAAACATCGTCCGCGGCATCTACTCCTCTTGCTATTTCATTAAGTATCAATAAGATAAATCCTTGCCCTCAATTATTCATTGAATTGCATTTATTGTGCGGATATTAAGTACCGTCGGTATTTTGATCGCTTATTCAAAACACTTTGCCTAGGTGGATTTTGTGGTTTAATGTACTTTGAATCTATTGAGCAACGCTGTTGTTCCACCAACAGATTTAGTAAAGTGTATTCCCAGTTAGACAGGTTTATCACTAAATGGTCAGAAACTATTCCACCTAAATTATAGCTAATATAGGGTTCGAATTCGAGCCATTCTTTCATTCCTTAAATTGCACAAATTAATTGGAAACAGAATAATCAAATCTTATGACAAATATTTGTGCTAAAATGATATATTTTTGAAGATAAAGGCGTTAAAACTTGTTACTAAAGATTAAAATTTCATGTTTGTAATGTGTAGGGGAATTTCGCCTCAAACAATATGCGTTTAAAATAACACTGTATTTAAATTCTAATTTCACTCCTTATTATTATATGATATCTTCTTCACATTGGTCAGCATGTTTGCTTAATGTGATAGCGGTAATCCAGGTATCCGGTTAATCTAGTCTAAGTGGAAATCGAATTAATAAATTTTTCATTAATGAAACGTATTTTTGAACATTCCGTCTATTTCCTGCAATCCTTCTTCTTGTTAATTGAGAAGTATCTATATGGTTAATTCCCATCTCAGAGTTTAAGATATTTGAGTAAATGTTGGTACTTTCATTTAAAATGACATACTAAATATGCCTGGATGGTGATTACAGAAAATCAGATAGGCAGCAATGAAAGCAGCGGACATGAAAACTACCATTCAGGCCATGGAAGAAAAAAGAAATGGGTTGGCTAGCAGGAGCTAAATAAAATAATGTGCCGCGACGAACGACGATACCAAGGACCTAATAAGCGGGAAAAACAAATCAAAAAGGGTCTTGGGAATATTTGGACGACACTTCCTTCGAAAATTAAAAAACAATTGGTAGAATACATAAAAAGGTGTTTATGACCTAACTAAAAAATAATGACATCTAGTATATCAAGCGTCGAATAGAATAAATTACAGCATGGAATTAATAAATAAAAATATTTGATGGATGGGATTGGCTATATGGATTGGAGTGCAAGCGCAGAACAGCTTAATATTACTCCAGAAAGACTTTATAATATGGACGAGTCTGGCTTGTCGAGAGTGCAGCGGTCATCTAAAATGTTTGCTTCTAAGAGTCGGAAGAACCAACGCGGAACAAGATGTACACATCACCGTAATATGTTATGAACGCAATTGAACCTTTCATTCCACCAGCTATGATATTTGCCACGAAAATTTCCCAAGCAGAGCTGACAGATGATACTCCCGGTATCCTGCAGCTTTGTCACTAATCTAGCAGACACCCTGGTTGTTCCTTAAACAGTTGGCTCACTTTGGCCATTTCTTGACTAAAAAGTTATATTAATTCTCGATGGGCATTCCAGCCATAAATTTCCTTAAGCATTAGAATGTGCTACAAAATGAGCGATCATGATTGGCACACCTCTACACTGGCATTGCACCCATTGGTTTCAGCCGGTTCACGCAGCTTTTTTTCGCCCTTTTCCAGTCATTATAGTCAAGCAGTCTCAAGATGGTTGAAAATTAATCCAGGACGAACAGTCACGGTTTACCAAACTGTGCAGCAATTTTCGTTGATATCGAGCATCAAGAATATATTCTGCCAACCGTCGCGTCGTCATATCCTTTATGATTGGATGCTATATTCTACTGAAGACAGTGACATTGCTCATTGTAAAGCGGATGAAATCGACGATCCCCAATCTGGGCAATCGACCATAATTCCCCAAGAAAAGAATTCACCACCAGCCACAGGTGATTAAAGTCAAAGGAAGAATGATGCACTGAACAAAATCTACAATTGCTTAAAAATCCGGTTCCAACTACAGAACAAGTGAATATTGCAGAATGTAGAAACAAAGTACCACTGAAGGAAATATTGCCACTACCAAAAGCAAAATAGGGGAAAAAAGATAACGTAGAAGCCAAAGGCTCATAGTTGTACCATCTACTCAGAATATGGAGAAAATAAAACATTTCCAAAAGGTGGAAACCAGGAACGTTACCCGAAAAAACTGCAAGTGACTAAAAATTATGGTTGTGATGATACGAGCAGCGAGATTGAAGATACCTTTGCCGCTGATGTAATGAGCTATTATCTAAAT